>MJUV02000052.1:0-10917 GCA_001880345.2 Euplotes focardii
CCCCAAAACCCCAAAACCCCAAAACCCCAAAATATAATAGTCCAATTGATAAATACTATAAAAATAAAAATGTCGCAAGATGAAGATTCCAGTGATGATAGTTTCTATAAAATAGATAAAAAGGATGAAGAGAAGAAAAATCCTAATGTTATTAAGTCGATCAAACAGATTTTTGGTAAGTATTAAATATCCCAGAAAGGGCTGATTTAGAAAGAAAACTTAAATAAATCTTTCTGTGGAAATTTGTGTTTTGTATATCTTAATTTTACTAATAGAACGTGAAAGATTTTACTCTAAACTTGTTGATAAGAAAGCACTAAAACAAAGTAAGAGTAAAGATGTACAAGAAAAGGCTAAAATAAAGGAAATGGAGATCTTTCTCAAAGTGTAAGTTCTAGATATTAATATTATTCAGCTGTAAATTCCCAGCCATTTCTGATTTTATGAGTTGGTATCTAAGCAAGATCAATACTGTAATCACTCCCAACTTGAATGTGAAGAAGGAAACTAAGTCTTTAGATAACATTTCAGAGAAGGATGAAGAGGAGGAGGAGATCGAAACACATGCTAACTCAGCCAATAATTCTATAGACGAACTCTCTGATGATGAAACACTCAGTATTTATTTCTTTTAATATATTTAGAAGCAAATTATCCATTTTTTGACTCAATAAGAATATCTACAGTGACTTGGAAAGGTAGTAACCAAAAAAGTGAAATCATTGGGGAGAAAATAACTCCTGAAACTAAAGTTAATTGTTACTTAAATAAATACCATATTATCATATGCTTAGATTTCAGCCAAAGTATGAGTATGGTTGATTCGAACCAATGAAAAATGTATTTTCAAAAGATGAAAGAAGTTGTAAATGCTACTCTATCGAATCTCCATTGCTCCATACAGAAAAATGATAAAATTAATAAAGAAACGTTTAGTTTTAGCCCGAGAATATGTCTTACTCTTATTGGCTGAGGTCTCCCTGATCTAATCAATATTGGAAAGTTTGATGAGCATATTTGTAGAGAAGATATTATAGAGAGTTCCTTACCTATACTTCTACTCAATAACGAAGTAGATATCGACCAAATCTGGACACTACAGAAACGTGTATATTCACAAATTCTCAGAATAGAGAACCTCACTCAGAGGATTTCGAATAAGGTCAAGTTCAAATACTGTAGTGATACATTAGATAAAATTCTTCAGAATTTAATCTTTGTGATTACTAAATCAGAGCCTAAATCTTTCCCTATTGTTTTGTTTGTTACAGACTGAGGATTCTATAACGACTCGGCCCAGTCTTACAACAACATGATGATGCAATTTTGTAGGTTAGATACAAAAGTTATAGTTATATCTCTTGAAGATGAAAGTAACTATAGAACCCATTTTGGTTATGTTAACAGTAACGAGATTTTCAAAGTCTTAGCTATGATGACTAAAGGATATTTTATCAACTATAAAGATTTTGAGAGATACTCAAAATATTCCAATAACTCCACGACTAAAATTGAAAGAGTCAACAAGAAGAACCGATTAACTCCTTTACAGAAGATGATGTTTTGTCGTCCGATGTACTACGACACAATGTTCAGCCAAAACAGTAATATTACTGATTTCCGTCCAGATCTAGCCCAAAGAAAATAACCCAGACAAAAGTAAAGACCTAAGTAGATATTTCGAAACGTACAACTCAATCAAACTAATGAACACAGTCTTCGCTCCAATCTACCGTAAAATCCAATACACAGAATACTACATAAAAGCCCCTTTCAAATCGATAGCAGAATGTCGAACCTACGAAAGCTTCAGTCTAAGATCGTTACGTACAAGAAAAGACTTAAACGCACTAAAATGAGCAGAATTCGTATTTTACTGGAGTTCTAACCTAGTGCTAACATACACCCTTACAGAAGTAATAGAAGAGAAGAAGGTAGGAGTAGGATATGAGAGATTGATAAAGGGAAGTGTGTTTGTGACTTCAACAGAAGATATATTAAAGAAGTTCCATGAAGATAGATATCTTAGTATGTATGTAGCTGAAATGAATAAGAAGAATAAAGGAGGTGTAGAAGTTAATACTAATGATACTAATACTGGTACTTATTATAAAGTAGTTCACTTTGTTAATAATATGTATTCTACTGATAAGAAAATTGAGAATTTTGAAAAATTGATTTTGGCTTTTAGGAATGAAAAGTGCTTACAGATGTATTTTAATGTTGGAGATAAGACTTTTATGGACATTAATAAGGTAGGGTTTTGTGAGTTATTTTTAGACTTCCGATCATTTAACTAGGATGAATAAATTTAATTGGGAAAGTGAAGAATATCCTTATTTAAAAACTATTGAAGAAATTCCGCATTCCAAGCGAAAAGCAGCTGAAAAAGAGGAGAAATACCTCTATTACGCTAAAAATTTTAAACATAGACATAGAAAACTCCTTAAAAAATGTAAATTGGATGTTTCTGATTGGCACAGTTGTCTCAAAGTTGTAAGATTTGATGTTTTAGGAAGATGTATAAACCCAATAATCTTAACACCAGAGCCACAAAAGGAAGAAATCATCAGACGTAATGTATTTAAAACACTATATAAATACTCTTCTTTGGCTTTAAATAGGAATTTATTAGTTAAAGATATCTCAGAAAGCAACCAAGAAGGAAAGTTATTATTTATGTCTCCAGTATGGATGACTCCAAACTTCTGAATCATTTTTATTGGATTATACAATGTTAATGGACTTGAACGTCAGAAATACATAAAAGAAATAGAGAGTTTATTTGTTGGTGATGAAATGAAATCTAAAAGCTTGACTTATATAGTCTTTGAGAATAGAGTCTCAAGTCTCCTTGTAAGCTTACCAATGGATATTATTAATAAACATAAACGTCAAGAAAGGCAAGCTAAGCTTAGAAAGAAGGTATCTAGTAGAAGGAAGTATACACTTGAAGAGGAGAACCCTAGAGAATTAATATTAATTCCCAACTATATTTTTAGGCAAAATTCAATGAACGTGTTCAATTTTGTACCTTATAAGCAGATTAGACTAGCAAATAGCTATTGTAAGAAGTGGGTCTGGGTCCAGGAAAACGAGAAAATTATAGCTGATTTTGTTAATATCATTGCTAGACATAGAATCTGTGAAGGTTTTGAACTTGTCCATACATGTAATGACGATTTATTATTTATCAAAGTAGTTAAACTAGAAAAGTTTTATTCTGGTAATAATTATGATACAGTACAGAGTCTTATCCAATACTTAATAAAGCAAGATAAAAATAACCCAACTTATATAAAAACTGAAATTTACATGGAGAAAGAATGTGGTCATTACAGTATAAAAGGAAAAAGAAATGAACACGAAGTAAAAAAGATAAAATGAGAAGATTGTGATTGCCATAAAGAAGAAGAAACTTTAATTGAAGAAAACCCAAACTGTTGTGACAAATGAACCTTACCTAAATCTTCAAATAACGAAAATAAAGCTAAACCAAAATTCACAAACCGAAAGAACAAAAAAGTAAAGGATATAAAATACAGAGAATTGAATTTCTTTCAACAATTAAGTAATTACTTCGCAGGAATAGATAAATTCCTATTTACAAATATCTGCACTTACCACAACTTACTAATGAATGCACTTGATAGAAGAGTTGAGGCTACAAAGGATAAGATTATAATGAAATAAACCAATTACTTCTGAAATCTGTTATTTCCAAGGAATTCTTGATGATAAATTTATAAATGTAATAAGAACACTTCAAGATGAGATGAGGATGAAACTAAAGATTATAGTTATAAATGAAGATATGCGTAAATATATGAAAGATAGCTATCCTAATCTTAATAAACCTTATAATAAAGATAATGAAAGAATACCATTAGAACAAATCCAACATGATAAAGAACTAGATTCAGAAGAAGATATTATAGAAAGTGAAAGTGAAGATAAAGGGATTAGTCAAGTTTATAAAATGAATGAAACTTGATCTTGTGCTCCAGATAGAGTATCAGGAGAAGATATTGGATTCTCTATAGATTTATTACTAGATAATTCAGAGAATTTAGGAGAAGAGCATTTTTATGTCCCTGATGTACCTCACGCCCTTATTAGAAATCCTCAATTTAGTCATAATTACTACCAAACTTTCTATGATGATTTGTTGAAGATTTTTAAAGATTTTGCTGACCATCAAATAGATTCACCCAAGTACCAGAAGGAAGAGAATTTCTTTTTGAAGTTGATTAGTAAAGACCAGTTATTCTTGATCAAGATCAATACATTTGAAACATTTTATAATAAATCGATACGCTATATTAGAAAAGGAAAAGACGTGTTTATTAAAGCGACTTATTACCAGATAAATAATGTAATGATAAACCTATCTTATAATGAAGCTAAGTCTATCCTTCATGATCTGAATCCTCACTATGAAGTAACTCATGAATGGACTAAAGAGTATTTTGTAATAGACAAAAATATCCAAATTGATTATTCAGATTTCAATTTAGACTACATTTTAGAAGAAGAAGATGATAATGATTGGCTCAATCTAGAGAAAAGTTTAGATAAAGTTATCAGTAATTTTATAAATTACCTTAAACAACAACATCGGTTGTTATTTTCTGAATCATGTATTAGAGTTATAAGAGAAGGCAACCAGATAGTACCAAAAGATTTCAATAGTTTGAAAAATGCTACCTATTCCTTATCTTTCAAAATTAATATCACAGACCTAATCTTACTAGCTTTAGAATTAAATAAATTCCCTACAGTAGAAATTTTAGATGATGATTTTATGACTGCGGCTGAAAATATAAATGATCATTTTCAGTCGGAGAAAGAAGTGCCAGAGTTTGGAAAGCTTAACCAAAATGAAAAACCATCTTCCAAATCATCTATAACAATGAAAGTGGGCACACCTCGAGATATGGGTTCACATACTACTTCCTTCTTCCAGAAAAATATTGAAGAAACTAACCGTAAGAGCATATATTTTACACATAGATTACAACCGTATAAACGAAGAATTTGAAGATTTAATTATGAAGAATTACGTTAGAGATAATCTATCAAAATACTTATTCCTTAAAGAATATAATGAAGATTGAAATACTAAAAAGGGAAAGAATGATATAGATAATCCATTACTTTTCTATACTGTGGATATAGTATATTCAGAGAAGAATAAATCTAATAGGAAGCAAGTCTCTAATTACGCTAGTCTATTTGATAGAAATAATATTAAAGAGTTTATCAGCTCAGCTAAATATATTAAAGAACAAACTAGTAGAGAGAATAAAGGTAAGCTATATATTTTATAGAATTTAGTTAATAAATCAGAAGGATATATTGATCCAATGTATACCCAGAGCTTAACAGAATTAATCGATATCAATAATGACTCCTTTGATGCAAACTGCTCTTTTGATAAAGATAAAATGGATAGTGAAGATGAAGGAGATCAAATCTCAGAAGCTAGTGTTATAATTAAATATGAACTTCTCCCTGATGCTATTGGAATTATTCTAGATAAAAATATTCAAGAAGATGAGATTATTCAGGATTCAAATAATCATATAAATGTTAAAACTTTTAATAGGCAATTTATCAATGTATTCCAAGAAGATATGAATGATGCCAAAAGTGATCCAAATCTTAATGATTCCTTTGACTCAGACGAGGGTGATTTATTGACTGGACAGGATATTAGCAAAGTCAAGAATAGTTTTGGAAAGAGGCAAATCTCTAATATAGTCCCAACAATAATTAAATTAAGAGAAGGAGAGCATAGAAATCATGTACTCCGAGTATTTGAGAAAACTAGAGAGATTATAAACAAAAAGATCACTTCCCTGGCAACTTTCTTAATACGACAAAAACTCAATTTAATGAGAAATCTCAGACCAATGAATTCTTCAATTATTAAAGAAGTAATTAGTTGTTTGAAACAAGTTAATGCAAAAAAGATAGAAACGGAGATAGATTTAAAAGGATACAAAGCTCCTCAGAAGAGTTTACAAAAGATGATAATTGATGAGTTAAAATCTAACAAAATAATTAAATTTGGTTACCAAAGTATTGAAAACTCAGAAGAAGTTTTCTTCGCCATCTCTACGAAACAATTCAAAAATTTCCAACAAGAGAGTTTTAGAAATTACTATTCAGATAAAGAATCTTTAAATATGACAGGAATGGCTAAAGGGAGAGGGCTTAATGAAAGCTTAATAGATAAAGGAGATGGTAGAAACTGGAATAAAAAACGTGCAGCGATGCTTAACTCAGGTAATCAACTTGGAAACTCCTTCGACCCAACCAATAAAGCAATGAAAACTAATAGATTACTGAACTTCAGACATACAAGAGATAATAGTATGGTCAGGATGAGTAGTGGATTTATGAATGGATTTAGATTTAGTGATACAGATACATACACATCACTTGGAGACTTTGAAATTAATGTTTGGATGATCCTCCAAATAGCTATTGAATCAGATGATTTAGAAAAATGTGGGAAAGTTAAGTTAATAGTTCAAACACACTCAGAAGATGAAGGAATTTATAAAATGATTGAATCAAAATTTAATGAAATGGCTCAAGAATTCCAAAAGAAACTTATAATTAGAATTATATTGATGAAATTGAATGAAACTAGAGAATGGCCAAATGATCTTATAGTTAAAGATTTAGAATCAACTTATCTAAATAAAGAGAAATTAAGTATTAAGAGCAGCTTTGTAGCAATTGAAAAACCATTAGTAGTCTCTAGAAAAGTTTCATATGCAGATCAAATGGTAGAAGATACAAATAAAACACTTCCAAAAGCCAAGAAACCAGCTAAAACTAAGATGTCAAGAATGGCAAAATGGACTCAAAAAATGAAAGCAGTTGATAACCCTGATGGAAAAGATAAACTAAAAGAAACTGCTGAAGAATCTCTTGAATCCAACACATTCATCTCCCCAGAAGCCACAAAATACAAATAAATGCGAAAAATGAGTTAATGAGAAATGTACTTGTAAACCTAAAAGCTCTCGAACCCTGTTCAACCGTGGAGAATCAACATCAGATAAGAAACCTTATGAAGACTCACCTTCCGAAAACAAAGAGCCAAGCCCTCTGAAATCCCTAAAAAGTGTAGTAAACATCGAACAACATGAATTAAAACTAGTATTCTCCCACAAATATAAAATCCCATCTAACATCAACATTAAATCGATAGATAACTTGAACATCCTTAAAAACCTTGAAGTATTCAATCGTAATAACCTATTTGTTATAAAGGATAAAACTAAAACATTTGTATTTACACTGACTGATCAACATAATGAGATGACTGATCAATTAAGAGCATTAAAACCAACTGCTAGTGTTATTATACAACCAGATTATGAATTAGAACAACAGAGGTATATAACACTTTTAAATTATAATAGAAATAGTATATTCTTAAACATTATCTATTGTATTATTTATTCTTAACTTCTTAATACTAAATTACAAATTATTATCAATTATTTTAAGTTGAGGATTATCAATTAGTTCATACTTTAACTCTTTATTTTTAGAATAAGGAAGGAAGTTTAATATTAGTTCAAACTTGTATGCAAGTAGAAGTGTAAGTCAGTCATTAAAATTAAATCTATACGGAATATCTGATCCCAGTGAAGAGTTTGTGAACGATATTGTAATGACTATTGATGCACAGATAAAACAGATTACATTAATGCAAAGAGCAAAAGATATGTATAGGAAGAAACCAACTATTGATGATTATATATTTATTAATGATAGGAGTGATAGGTTATTGGTAGTTTTTAAATTACCTTCTTTCATTTTGAATAGGTTGGCTCACAATATTTCTAGTTTTTGAGAGGAATATAAGAAGAATTTAATGGATACTTTGATTATGTGTGATATGGAAGAGAGTAAAGGAGAAGATCAGTTTGAATCAAGAGAAAGAATAGCTACTAGTTTTATAGGTATACCACCTTATAGAGGAAGTAATATGAGTAAGAATTCAGCTACTCATCAGAGGTTTGTTTCTGCATCTTTAGTTGATGATTATGAATCACTTGTTGATTCTAATGTAAGTACATCTTCTTTTAACCAGGTTTTTAATTATTGTGTTTTAGAAAATGATGAAAAAATTATTGTATAATGGATTTGGTATGAATACGAAAAGTATTATTAGACTTAATAAAGGTCATCAAGCAGATAAGCCAGTAAGAGGCAATTATGGAGCAGCTTTAACAAATGTTATTTTTGGAATTCAATTAGCTACTGATGAGGAATTTAAACTAATTTTAGAAAAATTAGATACATTTGCATACCCTCCTATTGATGATGGAAGCCCGAAAGGAAATAGTGGAACCATGCCTGGCTTCATGAATGCTCAAATTTCAAAAGAAAAAGGAAAAGATTTATTAACCAAATTAGTAGCAGAGAGCTCAAAAGATGCCTCCAAAGATCCAGTTTCAAAAGTCCTAGACTATAAATTTGAAGAACGAAGGCAATTTAAAGACTTACCTTCCTTAGATTTT
Source organism: Euplotes focardii (assembly GCA_001880345.2). Classification (NCBI taxonomy): domain Eukaryota; phylum Ciliophora; class Spirotrichea; order Euplotida; family Euplotidae; genus Euplotes; species Euplotes focardii. Next base: position 8,550 of record MJUV02000052.1, read on the forward strand.
GACAAGACAGAGAATAGCCTTCTCAAAAACGAAGCCACATATGTAAATATTTTACTTAAGTTTTAGGATTCAAATAAAGAATTTCCAGAATCAGATAAAATGATTCCTAGAGAGGACTCCAGTCTTATTGACATGAATGCATATGTTTACATCAATGCAAATTTCAAAGGTGAGCTAAAAGAAGAGCGTTTTACTTCCTTCCTACTCGGAAAACTTTCAGAAACAATAATTTCCGAATTCGATAAATTCATAAACTCCATAAAAACAAGTATAAACCAAATTGCAACCTTCACTTTCTTCTCAAGTGATACTGAAAATTACGATAAAATGTCTTGAAATCCAACGAATTTTCCAGAAATTAAATTTTATCGAGATCTTGAGGAGAAATCAGATATAGTACTATTAAAAGAAGAATCTGAAATCTCACCGCGTCCACACTTCCAAAGTGAGGAAGTAATAACAAATGAAATACTTAGAGTTGTAAAGAATATTAATGATAGTTTACCAAACGAAAATATTTTAGAGAAAAGAATAGAAGAAGATAAAGAATCCTCAGACTCAATAATAGAAAAAGAAAAAGAAATTAAAGAACAAAGTGAGGTTTCTAAAGAGGATAATAAAGAGTTTAGTAGTAAGGCTGGACAGTCAAGGTCAAAGAGTGGAAGAGGTAGTGAAAATATGTTAAATTTAGACTTTATTATTGATGAAAATATATCCTCCAGTGGAAATAAAAATCTTGGGTGTAATAGAATCACGATGACTAATGATAATGAAACAGCTTATACATTAGAAGGAATTCATAAGTAAGATAATTATAAATAATATTTAGATTCTCAAGTATAGATATTCAGTTCAATTATCCCAGATTTGTAAAATATAGTATTGTATGTTATTGGATTTAATGGTTTAGCTATCGTTGTTTGAAGAGATTAATGATATAGTCTCATTTAATAAGGATATGCCTACAAAAGGACAATTGATCCTTATGTGAGAAAACTCAGAAGGAAAAATTATTAAGACATACCAAATAATACTTGGAACAAATTTTAAATTTTTAGAAATTTTCTTAGCTAAAAACTCGGATATTATAGAGGCTGAAGGTATTAAGCCTCGTCTACAGTTAGTATTTAAATCCCATGAAACACATTTTGGAAGTGGTAAAACTAACAAATATAAATTTATAGATATTGATGCTCAATACATAAAATCTAAAATGAAAGGAAACATTATATTTGAAGTACGTGAGGACTTCTATGTAATAGACTTTGAAAGCTTAGAAACTTTAGAGGAAGAATACCATGATTATTTCAAAGAAGAGAACTTTGAAGATTTAAATGATTATTACTATTATAATATCTTAAGCAGGCCTGAGAGCACTTCAAGAGAATTTAATAAAATTCAAACGAAAATAAGTCAAAAGTCTTCTTTAAAGGACTCACTAGAAATGAAAGAGATGGGAGTTATGGAGCTAGCATTTTTAAATCACCCAAAACAACTCCAAACTCAAGGTAAATTCAATTTAATATTGTTAGGAAGAAAAAGATGTAAAAGTATTGATTCATTAAGAGAAGATACTATAATGCTTTGAGTAGATGAAGCTGAAAGAAGAAGTTTATTAGTGAATAATCTAGACGACGACAATAGTCTAATTAGTCAATCCAGTAAGAACTTTTAATTATTATAATATAGATAAAGAAGACATGCTTATTCAACTTCAAGATTTTACATTCATAGTTGATATTTCACTTAATAAAGCTACTGTCACTATATGGAGAGTTGAGAAGGATCTAGCACAAAGTTTGGAGCATGTATTAAATAAGCATTTTGATTGGTGTTTTGCTAAATTTGATTATACAGTTGATCTATTGATAAAATACTTTGATAAATCGAATCAAACGGAATCATCAAAGAAAAATGATCCATCTTCAGTATCGTGTAAAAATAATGAAGAAGATGATGAAGATGAGGAAGAAGAATCAGAAGAAAAAGAGATTCCAAAAGCAATTAATGATATATATAAGAAATCCTTATTTGCCTTTAAACGTAAATGGGATAAAGAACAAGGAAAGTTTGACTGGAATGAGTTTAATATACCGAAATTAATAAAAATCCTTTCTGCTCAAGCTGAAGATTCAGTAAGTATATTATTTATAACTCATATAGCCAAACTTTGAGAAGAATTTACAGGCATTGAATTTAATAGAAAAGCTAAGAGAAGCTAGTAGAGAGGACAATATTGATTTGTACTCTGAATGTAGACAATCTCTTTGGACGTATATTACAAAGCATATACTAAAAGAAGCCCCATAATTACTAAATTCAATAGATGAAATAAATTCTGGGGTTTTGGGGTTTTGGGGTTTTGGGG
>MJUV02000053.1:0-10848 GCA_001880345.2 Euplotes focardii
CCCCAAAACCCCAAAACCCCAAAACCCCTTATGAATTTAATAAGATTGGTCAAATTATAATTTAACCATCATTCCTATCATCTCTTCTACTATTTCTTTAACTTTTTCCTCAGAACCTGATATTCCTGAACTTGGTAATCCTGCTACAATAGCTGCTGAAAGGGGTAGGATTGAGTTGACTACAGAATTGAATTCCTCAGCTCTCCCAAAAGCTGAGATTCCGAGGAATATGAATATAAAGAGCAAGAGTAGAAAAATTAAAGCACTAATGCCGACCCAAACAAGCTCCTCTCCTGTTTGATGAAGTCTCTGAAGAGTCTCATAGGCTAATTCGAGTTTTAGATTATATATAGCTGCTTCAAATTCATTAAATTCCATTCTTCCATTATTATTAACATCGTTCTTTGCATAAAGTTTCAAAGTTCTGTCTTTATTAAGCGTCATTCCAAGAAATTTGAATATTTCTCAAAATTCCATATAGTCTATATAACCCAGTTTTTCTTCATCAAAATGATCGAATAGGATTTTGAATATTGAGTTGTCTGAATTAGCATCTCCTAAATTATGTACTTGGGCAATAATATCTTTTAAAGCTTCTCCTTCATACTCATAATTTAAATAATCTTTATGAGAAAGTTTGTATTTATCTTTAATCAAATCTTTTACTTGGTAATCTCTATTATTATTTCCACTTTTTTCTGAAGGTTCAGGTAGACCATGTATGGAATTGGTAAATAATAGATGCTTATAATCTATAAACAATTGGTAGAAATCTTGCATAGGGGTTCGTTCAAAATATCCAAATCTACTAGCCATGGGCTCTATATAGATAAAATCATTCTTGATTATACCAATAATATAGAGGAAGAAGTCAGTTAAGACATCCAGATCATCATTAGAAGACTCCTCTGAATCATAAGAGATTAAATCTTTTGAAGAATTAGACAGTTTAGTCTTTAAAACTTGACTCATATCTGTGTGAGCTTTCACTATCTTTTTCGAGTCATTTGAAGCTGGAGGTTGAGGAGGTTTATTACTTGATTTCAGAATCTTACAGAGATTATAAACTAAATCACGAGTCTCAGCAAGAGATAAAGCACTGTGTTTTCTATTAATTAAATCAATTAAACTGCCTGATAAACTGTAGACTAAAGTGACCTTATCTACACTTTCTTGGTATTTATGCTTTAGGGTATTTAGTAAATAATCCTTATTCATTTTCTTAGTAGAGTAAAGAGAATATATAATAAGAACAAGTAATTTTTCAGAAACTTCATGGTTAACATCTGTATTTTTCTCAGTCAAAATCCTGAGGAGGATACTCAGTAAATGTTGAGATCCTTTAATATGCTTAAAGCAAGGATACAGAATGCTTATTAATTTCATTAGGGATGTATTGGATTTAATGCTAAAAAGTACATTGAAGAAATAATTTGCTTCTATTTCAATTCCTTCATCTGTAGCTTTATATTCGAAATTTTTATTTTTCTCTATATTTTATTAAGGATATTTCCTTACCTAATTCAGATTCTGTGTGGGAAAGAGAATCTTCATCCTCAGAATGGGTTTTAAAATATTTGAATTTCTTATCAATTGTTTCGACTGTTTCCACGTTATCTACATATGTAAATTTTCTGATATAAATTTTTGGTTTTTCGTTGTTTAACATTTTAGGCATTAGAAGGCTAAGATCAATATTAGTATCACTGGAGGTGAGATTTAACAGAATAGATTGGGTTTCTTCATCTAAGCCATGGATTTTAGTTCTAAGCAGAGCTTTATATTCATCACTTGGGGGCTTCATCAGAGAAAAGAAAGCGCAATTTCCTTGTATAAACTTGGATATTTCATTTTCTTCTAATTCAGCATGTTTGCATATTCTATCACTAATAATTTTAATAGTTTCTTGTACAAGACCAATCTGTTCTTTATGATCAAAAATAAATGGTTTTGAGGTAGATAAATACCCCAAAAATGTCCCAATATAAAACTTTCCTTTAGTCTTTAAAATATCACAAATAAAGCCTAAACTCTGAGGTTTACCACTCAAACTCCTTATCAACTCCTTCAATATAAACACATGTACCTTAGTAGTCTCCCTCATATGAACTGAAGAATTCCTATTTAAAAAAGTAATATCAGGAGGAGTATAAACTGAATCCTGACTATCAAACAAATCGTGTTGATCTAATTTGGTGATAAATTCATTATAAAACCTTTCTATTACACTTGTATCTATTTTCTCTTTAGAAAGATATAAAATATCATGTGCAATCTCTATTAGTTCTTTATCACCACATCCTGCTTGTATAATATATTTAAATAAATCATAATCCATGTGAAGGATCCCTGTAATCCCTACAATACATCCTTTTACTTTCTCACTGATATTATTATTTCTATTCAGGAATGATCTATAAGTAAGTAAACATTTGTTACAAGTTTAACCATTTTAATGTCTGTGTCTGTCAAGCTGCACTTGTGATACAATTGTAGATTGTGTTCAGGGTGGTTTCTATTGTTTGGGTGTGGACTGGAGTTTGACATATTAATTTAGTTATTCCTTTTACATTGTGTTCTTTGATTAGGCAGAGGCACTCGCATAAGTCTGCGAAATTGTTGTTTCCTGATTTGGATAGGAATTCTATTATGTCATTGTAATTTTGAGATCAGATGTTTTGGTACATTGCTGCTTTTTGTTTTGGGATTTTTAGTTTTCTGGCAATATAAGTAAAGCTTTGGTGGTTTCCGAAAGAAATACTAGTGAGGAGTTTGAACCAAATTATAGACTCATTATCCATTTGAAGTATATCTCAAAGTAACTTATTCACATTATACTTCAACGAATACACATCCCAATACTCTTTCTCCGCAGCTGTCTCTGTCAAAATCCCATAAATCAATCTCACAAACTGCATCTCATTCCTCAAAGAAAAGAAATAATGCAAAATCTTCACAGCATGATACTTATTTTCCAAAAATCTTATCAAATACAGCATTAAATCTAACATGAACTTTCTTAAAAACCTCTGTTTGTGAATTCAAATTAATTCCATTAACCAACATAACCACACAACACACCTTCTCTAAATTCCTGCGTTTACTTTCCCCACAAATATCATACTCAACTTTAGCCTTAAAAATCATATCATAATCTCCTTGCTGAATACCTACTAAAGAAGTCATTAAATCAGTGCACAAATCATCACTTAAAAGTTTGATTAAACTTGGCCTACAGAAGCCATGGGATAATAAAATTATATTTTCGTAGAAGGAAATTTCTCTCTTGAGGGAATCATCGTGTTTTGAGAGTTGGAATAAGTCAAGGAGTTGGATTTGGTTAGGGTTTTGGGGTGTGAATTTTAAAGGGAATATGGATTTTAGATCTTTGAGGAAGGTTTTGGAAGTATAGTTTCTAAGTTCTTGTTCGAAGGTATTTATGGTTTGTTGTTCTTCGTGGTTTTTCTTATGGATTGCGGAGAAAACTCGGGAATTGTGTTTGGTAAGGGAAATGGTATTTTCTAATTTCATTGGTTTTCTCATTGTTGAAGTTATTTTATTTGCAATTTCACTATCTGATAGATCATCTTTATCAATTAATTCTTCGAGTTCTTTTAGGTCTGCATCTGAAGATTCAGTTTTTATTTCTTCTTTAAAGTTAATATCTATTTTAAGGTTAGATTGGGAATTAGATTTAGCTTCTCTTTGTTTACTAACAACATCAATAGATTTTCCTGTTTCTTTTTCTTCTTCCATATCCAGAATTTTTTCCTTGATTGGGGTGAATTTACTATTTAAACGTTTCTGTTGAGAATTCATTTTATGTCCAAAATTAGGAGAGTTCCCCCAAGTTTTTCTTGTCTTTTCATGCTTTATATCGTCAGAAAGTGAAGAAATGGCTGAGTCGAAGACTTTTTTGAAAGATTGTTTGAGGATTTCATGAATTTTATGGGGGTGATTAGAGAAAATAGGGTTTATGGAGGTGGGTTTTGATATGGAATGGTTTAGGATGCAGTCTTGAAATGAGCTTAAAGCTTCAGAATCATTCCAACATGCTTTTAAGAGTAGTTTAATGTTGAATGTATCTTCAGAAAGATAATTTTGGTCAATTTTATGCTTCTTAGCGAGAGAATCTTGTAAAATCTTACAGAAATTCTCCGCATCAAAATTAGAGCTATAGCTATATTTATTCAATTTATGCAACCCATTTCTATTAATCTCAAGCAATGCTTCCAATAAATTCATACTATTACTATCAAGTTTATACCCAAACAAAGGTTTGAGATTCTTTATAACCTCAGACCTCCCACACGCAACCGATAACACAAATTCCAAAGCCCTAGTATTCTTAACCTCTAAAACTTCACTCAAATACTCATAATTATCATTCATAAGTCCAAGCTGTTGAGTAGCCAAAGCCATGACCATAGACAATCTCTTAGGCTGAACCTTCAAGGATCTAGCTAATATATTAATACTTTTAACCTTCTTATTAGCCAGTGAAGTCAGTGCAGCAACTATTTCAGGACAGCTACAGTAATTTTTACAGATATCAATAGTTTCACTATAGATCTCTTTATTTTTGTAATTAGACGAAATATGGAGTAAGTTCATAGCTAAACTTGAATCAAGGTCATTTTGGGTTAGAATATATTTCATATCCTCCTCTATCTCAGTCGTTTTGAATATAAATCCAAATGCTCCTTTTATTAGTCTATGGTCTATTTTTATATTTGGAATTAGGTGGAGGATGTGCTCTAAAGCCAGGATGTTATTGTTTTGAGCCATTGCTAGGAGGATTCCGATAACGTTATTTCAAGGTAAGCCTGTTTCTATATTTTTAGCATCGATTAGTGGTTTTAGTAGATTGACTCCAATACTATTAAAGAAACCATTTTTTAATAAATATGGTAAGATTTGGTCAACTTTTAGATGAGAATACTCCACTTCCTTAAATTCAAATTCTTTAGAATTAAGACTTTTAAGCAAATTTCAGAATAAAATTTTAATACTCGATTCACTGATATTCCTTTGTCTAAAAGTATCAATTATATTCAAGCCAAGAAACAGAATCAGTAATTTAATAATCTGGTAATACTCCAATTCCCTATCTCTATCTCCTTCCTCTAACTCTCTTCTATCCCTTCCATCTGTTCCATTCCCTTGTGTTAACTCACTTAACCCATCCAAGGAAGAATGACTGTCTAATAACCGACTATTCTGTTGATTTAAAATATAATGTGGGAGTAATAAGAGTAAATCTTCTAATCCTTCAAAAGAGCCATTACTCATTACATCCATTGTTTTCATTGTTATATTTGATAATAATTCCTAAAGTTAAAATAAGGAAATAAACGCTTACGTTCTTATTTAGGATTTTAGTAATTTCTCCCATATCTCTTCTTTTTACGTTTATAAAAAACTTCATTATTTTTAGGAATTTTGAATCTGGTTTTAATAAGTTTTCTATTGTTTCTACTTCTAGTGGGAGGTTTTTAAGTGTTGGAATGTAATCCTCTTTTGAAGAAAATTGGTCTAAGGTGTCTACTTGGTTTATTAGATTGGATACTAAATCTCATATATTGCTTTCTAAGCTACTCTTTTGATTTTTAATTGAAGGTTTGTGCGATTTTAAAGATAATTTGTTTTCTTTAATTTTGTCTTTTAGATTTTTTTGATCATATAAAATTTTGATTAGATTTTCTTCAACACCCATAACTTTGGCAGTCTCCAGCATTGTTTTCTTACCTCTATTATATAAATCATATAATTTAATCCAATTAGAAGCAAACCTTTCCATATCTTCTACTTTTACAGTAAAAAGTTCAATAAGCACCAGCATCCTTCCTCTAAAAAATATAAAATCTTTAGATTTCTCTCTTTTCTTCCCTAATGTCATTTTCTTCATAAATCCTTCCTTATTCATTTTCAAATTACTCTTTTCTTTATCACTAAAATATGTAGCTCTAAAGATCCTGTAAGGGTTTTGGGTGATAATATCAAGAATAGTTTCTAAGTGTTCTTCTGAGATTGAGACATAATCAGAGATAATTTTAAAACAATCATATAAATCTTGGTCATCATCAATAAAAGAATTGGATTTCAAGGTTAACGAAATAATCGATTTTAGCAGGTTTATATTGTAAGAATTCAGGTTTAAGTCACTATATTTTTAAGGGAGAAAGGTTACTTTTTGCAAGTTGTTAGGAAGATATTTGAGATTTTGGTTGTGGAAGTTGGAGGGGATAGGTAGTTTTTAGTGAAGGAATTTAGTTCGTTTTCGAAGATATTTTTGGTTATGAATTTGAGATTTTGATTTTTTGGAGTAGATTTATGGCATAAATAGTAGATTACAAGCTTGATTAAATGTTCTAACATTATCCTTTCTCTCTGGTTTAGTTTTAAATCTGCACAAAGATTGGGTAATTGTATTTCTTTTCCTTGTATTCAGTTACAAATTTCACAAAGTATGGATATTTTCATCTTAAAATCATTCTTAAAAAGTACTTCTTCAAGCTTACTCATATCTCCTTGAGAAATGAAGAAGAGTGATTTCAGAGCTTCTGCTGTATTTTTCTCAAACTTATCATTTATTAATCAATTAAAATCAATTTCACTACCACTATTAAGCAAATGTAGACTCAAGAGTTGGTTAGCCACTGGCTCAGAATAAATGTCCTTCCTATGATGTTTGAATAAATCTTTACACACTTCATCTATAGTAAATTTACTAATACAATGATCATCTTTTAACCCAGTAAGTTCTAGTTTTAATTGATTTCTATTACAATTCTTAAAAATATTCAGTCTTAAAATTTCATCAATAGGTACTTGGAAGTGATTATTCTTCAACATTTCAAGTGCTTCGAAAGTATAAAATAAGGATTCGTCATTCTTGGTATTCACCCATATATTCTCTAACAATTCAAAAATATTATCTCTTAATAAAGCATCATTATTATATTTAATAGCGTATGCAATAAGGAAAATTTGGCTAGGAATGCCTAAACTCTCACATATACTAATCAAAGTTTCTATATCTCCTTCTACAAGGATCATATGCATTAGATCAACTGCTGTAATAGAAAAATTTGGGAGAATCTCCTTTACTAATTTCTTTGTAACTGGCCTTAAAACTCTATGTTCCTTAGCTGTTTTCTTCAAATAATGCTTATTGAGCATAGCTTCAGCTAGGATATTCAGGGAAGTCTGACTAATAACTAAGGAATTCTGGGAAGAATCTAGCTCTTTATATAGCTTGTTAATACTATCTAAAATAGTATATGGGCTTTGTAAGATCATCCCAATAATTCCCAAAGCTATATTTTTGTTAATTCCAAAATTCTTGTGTACGATCTCTAGCATTGGCCCAACATCACCTTCTATAATCGAATGGATAGTCTCAGGGTCAAGGATTGGATAGTTATTAACTTCCATATAATCATTTACTGCATTGTAGAAATCATTGTAATTCAAAGATTGAGGTTTCGCCTTAGGCTCTTGAGTTTTATTTATCCTTTGCTTTAGAGTGTTAATTAGAGATTCCTTTAGTTGTATATCTACATATTTATCCACATTCTTAATCACAAACTGATATACTTTTGATAATCTTGAGTAAAGACGATAACTAAATGCATGAAAAACAATAGCTGCAATAGCCATTGGTAAGAATTTCTGTGGATTTAAAACTGCACCTAAAACACACCATATTAGGATCACACTGATATAAGCCATATAGAAAGACATATATATTTTTATTAAAATCCAGAATGTATTGGAAACTAGCTGAGAAAGTCGACTTTTAACGATAGCATACTTCCCTAAATTCTGATGTTTTGTTAAATAAAAAGAGAGGAGGTCTATAAGCCCCACAAAAATAAATGTTAAAGTGAGGGTAATTAAGAAATATAGTACTCCACTGGCATGGATATGATCAAACCAGAAATCATAAGAACTACTATCAAATACATCTTTAAGGTGATACTGGGGTTTAAAAGCCCCGCTATTAATCAACCCAATTTGAAGTGTAGACCAAATAGCTGCTATTAGTAAAACTCCAGGGAATAAAACTAAGAAAGCAATATGGAGGATGACTGTAACAAGATGGGCAATAAATCCATGAGGGCTGATTTTACTGATAATTAATCTGTGACTGTTCCAAGCTTCAATTAGTTTTGAATATTTACTATCGTTTACTTTTTGGGCTACCCTTACTATACCATTTATATACTTGTCTTTTAGAGAGAGGTCTCGGTTAAATTCTAACCTTTGGTCTCGAGCTGAGACTCCTTGTACATATTTCATTTTTAATTTTGATTTATAGACTGCACCATAATCTTCTATTTCTTTACTAGATATTACATTATATTGTTGTAATGGATTCACACAACGTTTCTTTCAGAATTCAATATATTTATCTTCAAATTCCTCCACCAAAATATAATCTCCAGTTAGGAGACTGGGTTTACATTCAATTCCTAAAAATTCACTTAGTGGAGTTATGATATCTTCTTCATCTTGTTCTTTAAAAGTATGTCGTTTCTTAGAAAGAGAAGAGGTTTCATAATATTTCTCGTACAGAGTCTTCCATCTAATATTAGTGAATACCTTCGTTTTAGAATTATGTCTTTCTACTATACCTAAATTAAATTTTTTAAATAGCCATGTTTCTTTCTCTATATCTCTTTGGTACCAACCATATTTCTCTCAAAATTCCACATATTTTTCTCTTAGCTGAGATAAAGGAATTGAACTCATAGCCCAATTTTTATGTGAGTCAATAGAATCAAATCCTTGGGCTGTTGGATAGATGGAACACAAGAATTTATAAAAGGAATTTGAACGGGATCTCACCCAAAAATTGACATATATTTCTATTGTTTTAAAAATAGAAATAGTGTTGAGAGTAGTATACTCTCCTCTTGTATCACTTACAACTTGATTTTTGAACTGATTTGCTACACTCAGCCCATGTCTATCTAGTTCATTTTCATAGATAAGCTCTTGAGGTTTTATAGGTCTTACCTTAGATGAGAATAAATCTATATCCAAGACCAAATTCTTAACTTTATCTGGATCAAAATCCATATCAGAGGTATTACATTTCTTAGTAATTGCAAACCGTCTTCTTTCCACAAGTTGATTCATATTATTGAATTGCCAGTTTTTAATAGTGGTATCAAAGGCATACAAAAGCATAAATACAGAATATACTGCTATGAGAATACTTACAAGAAGGGAGATAATAATAAAGTAATTATTATTCAAAAAGGGGATATCTACCATTGTTATCTCTCCATCAATCCCTTTCTCTACTTCATAATAAGTATTATTCTCAGATAAAACAACTAAATGATCTGAATTTAAATATGAATTTAAACCGATTAATTGTGAGATAAAGAAATCTTTTTGGTTGGAATTTATTTGTGTGGCTGGACAGACTCCTCCAGGAATATGTACTAATGTGTGCCTGTAATGAGTGGGCTTTAAGATACTTAGGGATAGAACTGATAGAAGCCAAGGTCTAGCTTCGATATATTGTTTCAGAGAACTGTGGACCCAAGTTTTACTATATCCTATTCCAAATACTTCATATATGTAAAGTCTGGGTTCGGAGATATTTTCTTCAAAATCTTTTTTATTTCTGCTTAAGAGTTTCATGGAGGTCAAACTGAAGGTATCGGCTTCGGAGAAAAAGCTCACTGATTGTGAGAACGAACTTTTATCTATGGTAAATTGGACTGGACCATCCATGAGTGTTATATCAAAATATCCATAATTTTCAGTACTCGAATTTCGGCATTCTTTTCCTTGACAGACATATCCCTGAGATACTCAATATCTTTCTTCCTTGATCCTTTTAGATATTTCTTGACTGTCATGTGCTATCTTAGATCAATCTTGACTCACTACATCAACAACATCCCCTGCTAAACAATGATCTCCATTTGGTGTTCTTGTTACAACTTTATTCTTAGTATAAACACTATTTTGCTTAATAGAAAGTGTCCCTGTAACCACGTCAAACATCATATTTCCCAACTTCAAAGTATCAAAATTACAATTACAATAAGACCCAGAAATAGTTAAATTATCAATTGTATGAGGATGAATCAGATGAATATTAGGATAACTGTCTTTAATATAAATATTCAAATTCTTGATAGTAAGAGGATAAGCCCAAGTATTATTTTCTTTATAATCATTCAAAAGAAGACTCGAAATCCTATCACCATCATACCTAATATCCAATAAATCAATAACCGCATTCTTTGGAAATCTTAATTCAAGATTACAGCTATGAGTAGATTGTTCAGCTTGTATCTTAATAACCTGCACCTCAAAACTACTAATATCAACTTTTGTAGTTCTCTTAGCACTTAAAAATATCTTAACCTCTGTATCAGAGTCTTTATTCTCTAAGATATAAATAATACAATTAGTACTTTGAATATAAAATTTATCTATCTTCCTTAAATCAACTGTTTCCCTTATAACTTTATTATTAAAATAGCCTATTCCTATAGGAAAACTTTCAAAAATATTTCTTTCCCAGATATCAATGGTAAATACTAGTAAAAATAATAGGAGGAATATTATGAAACTTCCTCTGATCCAAAGAAGTTTTTGGGTATCTTTCTTTGTGAATTTTTGGCTGAGGGGGTATACATCATATGTCTCTTCTTCAAGGATATTAGGGGTTGAAGGCATAAGGAATTCTGAGCTTTGGAAGCTATTTTTGAGACCATTTCTACCATTTTATGGTTCTGTTGTTAGGGTTTGGAGGGGGTTTGGTTTGAGGATGGGATTCGGTGTTTTTATTTAACTCTGTATGTGGGAGTAGAGGGA
>MJUV02000054.1:0-10702 GCA_001880345.2 Euplotes focardii
TCCCCAAAACCCCAAAACCCCAAAACCCCTTCTTATTAATAAATAATTGATAGAATTATTTAGTTGGTATCTGTCTATATATCATCTGATATGCTCTCTCAACCATAGTAAATCTAACAGTCTCAAAGACATAATTCTTATTATTTTTAGTGAACACATATAAATGGTATATCTTAGTTCCTAATTTCTCATCAATCCCTCCTTCATAGACTTCCACATCTTCAATATTTGATATTTTAGCTTTGTACAACATGTTTAAATTGTCTTTTCAGAAGAAGAGGAATGAGTTTGTGAGCATTAGAACTCCTGACTTTTTTGTTCGTTTGAATTTAGAGTAGATTGGAAACTCTGCTCAAAATTTTATTGTTTCTTTTGAGTATTTTCCAGAACGCATGTTAAAGAGGATGTTGTTGGCTTGAGATGAGTTTTCTTCGTATGGTTCAACTATATTACGAGGATCGATATATCGTGGGTAACGGAAACGACCGTATGTGTGAAGACGACCTTTTCGGATAGCAATTGCATGTCGTGATACCCCTTGTGTGAAAGTTGAGCAACATTTTAATGTTCCTGTGAGTGGAGATACTATTACTCCGCATAAACCTTTACCAACTCCTTTACATAAACCCATAGCTCCTTTATCTTTGGCTCCGTTGTATGGTTTAGTAACTACTCCAGTGACTCCTTCTACAATTTCTGTTCCACCTCCTATAGCTCCTTTATATAACCCTTGCCAAGCAGTATCTGCCTTCTTTTGATATTTGACTTGTTGCCCTGAAATACTCTTAAGAATAGAATATCAAGAGCCTCCCATTTTAGAGACAGAGTCACAACTCGCTGAAACAACTCCGGTTGTGAGAGCTACTGTTCCTTTACCCAAACCTCCAACAAAATCTTTGGGACTCTTAAGGAGTCCTTTAGAAGGAGCACTGAAGAACTCAAAAACTCCTGAGCCTAGTTTATTAACAAAACCAACTGGATTTCCAATCAAGTCTGAACTTCCTAAAATTTTATAGAATTGCCACATGCTTTCTTTGATTAAATTCTTAACAATTTTGTCAGTAATTTCACTTTGAGTATGGAAGACATTCTCTATCACTAAAGCTTTAAATTTCAAAGGAGCATCTGAAATATTAGCCACACTGGTAAGCAATGTATATAACACAGTCAATGACCCAAATCCTCCAGAAGAATCAAAACTTAGTGCTTTCCTTTCAAACTGTAGAGTCAAATTAATCTTAATAGAACTAATAGAAATAGTTCTAAAGTACATTTTATCATTCTTAATCTCTCCCATTTCTGGTGCTTGAGGTGGAGAAGCCACTAATTCTTGACATACTTCTTCTTTAGGCTTCCCTACAGTTATATAATCAATTTCCCTTTGATTAGAATTATCCCTTCTAGCTGAAGTGAGCATAACCCTTGCTGTATCATTATTCATTTTATCTGAGTCTGAAGAAGGGCTATCAAATACATCCTTCATCTTCAAGATATTATTCACCTATTCAAATTAACAGAAAAATTACTATTATTCCTAAAGTTCCTGTTTCAGCTTCTAACCGCATTTCTTGGATTTTTACTTGGAATGCTTCTACTTTGGTTTGGCTAGTGTCTTCGTGGATGTTGGTCATTTGGGATAGTTTTACTTGGATGAATGGAGTGAAGTTTGGGTCTGTTAAATCACGATGTTTATCAAAGCCATCTTCAGGTGTGAAGATGATTGGGTTTTGTTTGGATGTCACGTTATCTATTTGGAGATGCGAGATTGTGAGATCATACTCTTCTTGGTTTTCGTAGATTATGTTTACAAAATCAACCATTTTACTTTCTTGGATTATTCTTGCTCCGATCTTGTAGATTGATAAATAAATTAGTTCTTTAGGCTCTTCATCTATTATAGATATTCCGATGCCTAAAATATCAATGTTTGCATTAATTCCATTGGATTTAATCGAAGAAATTTGTGTGAGTGCTTTAAATTTATCAAGTCCCGTTTGCTCCTCTTCTTCATCTTTTTGAATATCCTTCTCTCTAATCTCCAACTCTCTAAAATAACCGGTAGATATAACATTAACTCAATATATTTTTTTATTGATTTTGAATCACTCTTTCTCCTCAATTGCTTCAATATCATAAATTTTCTCTTTATCATCTATTTCTAAAACCAAAAATTTCTTTTCAATATTTCTGTCATCCCACACAAAGGGTACAGGAGAGGTTTGGATATGCTTGTCTGTCTCTTGATTGCCAAAAATGCTTACACGCTTAGACTCACGACGATTTTCTATTTTGTTAAATTCATTTTACTTACTATGAGCAAAATTATGCTTAGAAGCAGGCTTTCAAAACCTATCAATTCTTCTTTCTTTACTGATGTCTTTTTGGTAGAAATTCACTTGTTTATCAGTATAATTATTAACGCTATATTCTGGCATATTTGGCTTTGTGAGGAAAATAAAAATTGTAGCTTGATTTTGAGAGTTTATAGTTACTTTTAAAAACCTCCTATAAGAATTAAACTCAGATGGGTCTCTCCATTTTGCCTTATTAGGCATACTTTGAGCTTTATTAGCCCCTAGCATTAAAGGCATACTATGCATTTTCATTTCTTTTTCGTTTAATCTTGGTATATCTTGTACAGATGTTTGGAAGCTTCCAAAATCTTCTACATTAAATTTAGTGCTCCAATCTCTTTCCTCAATCTCTGTTATATCTATAAGAGTTTCATCATTCTTCTCCGTTTTGCCTCATGATCTAAGTTTTATAAAATTCTTCTTGCTCTTTGTTTCAAAATGATACGTTAATCTTTCCTTATCTCAAACAAAATGCTGTTTACTAGCATCTTTCGAGTCTTGAACAATAGCTAAATCAACACCTGTTTCATTAATAATAACATATCTTGGTACAAAAGTAATAGTTTTAGTTTTTCCAAAAGGCCTGCTTAGAGTAGAGATTAGAACTCCTACATCAATATGTATTGAATCAAATTTATTAACTAACTCTTTGTTAGATTCCAACTCAGCATCATCACTGTTTTTTGCCATTGAGATCACTCCTGCCATTCCGAAGGTGGAAATATTAAATTTTTTAGACCATTTATAACCATCAGTTTTTATACTGTATCCTTTTTCGTTTTTATTCGGATGGAAAAATTCACAAGTGTAGTTTTTGATTCAAAGTAAATCATCTTTATTTTTATTCTTACCTTTTTGACCGAAGATTAAATTTAGAGAAGTCTTGTTCAAAATCATGTAAGGAGTATATACAAGCACATCGAATTTACTCCGTTCAAAAGTAAGGCATATAGAATTATCTAATTGCTGCAGTTGTTCATTACTTAACGTCCTTGCTAATTCAGGTAATTCATTACGACAATTAAATTTAATATCTTGTGAATAAGTGTAGAAATACTCTGGCTCTGAGATATATTGAGCTCTTCCATCGTAAAACTCAAATTCGAAAGTATTAGGAATTATTTCCTCTTTGTACATATCGCTTTTAGAGTTCTTCTTCTTCTTAGAACAACATCCTGGGTTTGTGTGTTTAGTCCATATATCAAATGGGATTTCGTAGATATAAGAGAATTCTCCTGGTTCAACTATTTTTATTAATTTATGGTCAGAAGCTCTTTTAATAGATATTTGGTTAAATAACATATTTCTAAAACAGATAGGTGGCTTGAACACTCAATCATACTGAGGAGATTTATTCAAGGCAGATGCTCTTTCATGATGTATCTCTACATCGATTGAAAACATTACTATTTCTTCACTTTCCTTACTTAAGAAATTGTACTTTTTAATTTTCTCAAATTTAGAGTTTTGTATGCCTTTCTTCAAGAAAGTATTCTTTATGTCAGGGATGAGGATATTATAAATACTCATATTATCTATATTTGTCCTGTAGAAAATAGCTACGTCCATAAGGAACCATTTAAGAGGGATTCTGAATTCTTCCTCAACATTAACTGTATCAAAAAGTTCGAGTTGTTTGAAATCTACCAAATGTTTGAACTGTGGATTTATTCATTCTTGTTCTTGATAATCCACCACTGCTTGCTTAATTTCTTCAGCTGTCAGCTCTTCTTCCCCTCTGTTATTATTAGTTAAAAGTACATGGGCAATGTCTACATCATAAACTGTTTTGTTAGTCATAATAACTTGTGACTCAAAAGATACAATTTTTTGAATTCCTTCTTGGAATATATCCACAATAATAGCAAATTGGTATTTTGTCTTCCTGTTCTCCTTTGCAGATTCTCCTTCAAGTAGTAATTCATAAGATCTTCTTCCAGTGATTTCTATTAGAATGCCCTTGATAGGCTCCATTCCTTCAATATAAACATCGATTTTGATTAAAGGTTCATCAATAACTTTAATATTTCTAAATTTATTCTCTTTATTTCTAAAGAATTTTAGTGTATTTTTAATCTTCTTTACTTTGACTGTATTTCTTGTCCCTTCATGTAAATTCTGGGAATGAGATGTAAATGAATCTTTCTCTTTATTTCGGCTAAAGTCAGTGCTGAGGTCGATATAAGAAGACTGACTATGAGTTTTTACTTGCTCTTTAGTCATTAAGTCTTGAAATCTCAAGATTTTATCCCGAAAATCTTCTAGTTCTATTATCATTGGTACATCAATATTATTTTGAAATGTGAAAGAGTCAGTTTCATGGTTTTGCTCATTCATTGATATTACCTGACTCAATTTTGGCTTTATAGGTGATTTTAATTTTTCATGAATTTCTAATCCATCTCTAGACTCCTCGAAAGTCTTTGTAGGGGTCATTAATCTTGATTCTTTTATTGTGAAATTTCGTTTAATTTCCTCAACTTCTCTCTCATCAGCCCAGTCATCTTTGTCTTGGTCTAGTACATCCATTGCGAGTTTTAGAACTAAGGCCATGTAATAAGTAAGGTTTAAGTTAAGCATCTTTTCTGATTTAATATTTATCATTTGACTACTTCCCTTGTCTCTTTGTTTTAAGTGAAAATCTAAACCCCAAGGCTCTATCAAGGGCTCATAAGCACCATTATTTAGATTAAAATAGTTAGCACCTAGATATAAATGTGCATCTATTTCCATTAAAGGATATTTATACAAAGAAAGTCTCTTCAGAAGATAAGTTGCTGGATCATCCTGCCCACTCTCTTGCACAATCGTTGCATTAACATCATGAATATTAATATTCATGCACGGATACTCATGCATAACAGTATCATTCATAATTGAAATAACAAACGACCTTAATGAAACATGTAAATTCATTAGAATTAACTCTTTGGTTCTTCTTCCCTTAAAATTACTCCTCCTTTTCTCATTTTTATAATAATAAAAATCTTTTCTTTCACTTAATAAATCCAGTTCTTCTCGTTGAACTGAATATTTCTCATACGTCATTTTATCTGGTTCTTCATCCAATTGCATTTTAGCTAAAATTTCATCAACTACAACTTTAATTTCCTTGAATTGGTCGATTTCTCTAAATCCTATTTTGAGCTCAAGAGGCTCAATGGTTATTATTATATTAGTGATAGTTATGTCCCTTATTGATTCAACTGAGTTATCATAGACTATTCATACACTTGTAGGAAGCAAAAGTATTTCTTCAGTTTCTTCCTCAAGAACATCTTCCAAATGGCGGTTAATCATAGACAGAGTTAAGTCGTTTATGAATAGTTTCATGTCACTAATTGATTTTTCCAACTCAATTTTTGTGTATTCTTTGGTCACATTATTTAATTCTAATATCATATTTGTCTTTTCCTGCATTTTTAGCTGGGAGTTGAAGGATAAGGATATTACTCTTGAATTGCTTATCTTTGAATCTATTGGAATCCAGATTTCTAAAATATTTGAATAGAAAACTTACCAATTCCTTTGATTACTCCGTTTAGGTTCATTAAAAAGGATGGGTATGTGGTAGTGTATCTTTCAAAATCTGGAGATTTATCTTTTTCTTCCTCTTCTTTTAACTTTTGCTCTTTTTCTATATTTTAGTCAAGTATTTTACCTTTGTCTTGAAGAGCTTTATTTCTCTTCCATCTGTTTTAATATTTTCGTACTTGTGTGGCCAGATCCTTTAACTATTCTATCTCTTTGGTAATTATTAATTCTCCCTTCAGAGCTTGGATGCTCATCACTTTCTGCTACATCTTCCTCTTGCACGTTCTCTTCCAAATCTTTCTTAGCTTGTTTTAACTTAATCTTCCTTTCTAAATCTCTTTTATCCTTGTCAGCCTGAAGAATTGCCATATGGTGTTGAAATTTAGTAAGTTTCGCTAAGGTTGGAGCAGTAACTATACAGTAAAATAAGTACCTGTTTCTAAAATATATACTTACCTACAAACCTAAGATTGGTCAATACAAAACTGATTTGTTTATTATTGTTTTCATCTGTCTTAAACCTCAGATTCAGTTGTTGTATACCCGGATTTCCACTCACAAACTCTTCATTTTCATCGATCATCTCTTCGATTTTCGGATTACAAAGCATCATATTGAATGGTTGTGGGATAAGATTTTGTCCGTTCTAAAAATTATAAAATATTTCTACTTGTTTCTTTTGAAGATCTTGAGTATAGAATCTGTCAATACTAACAATAATATCCATGCTTTTAGCCTGCTCAAATTTTACGCTTAGATCCTCAAGGATTAATTCAAAAATATCTATATGAGGGATTTCACTCCTGATGGATTTCCAAATATGTTCTGCTATATCGTGTTGAGGCATATCCTCATCAAAAGCTTCTGCAATTGTTATTTTTACTTTATGGAACTTTAAGCTCATTACTAACTCAGCCTTTTCCTTTTTCGCTAATTTGAGAGAGAGATTATTGATTAATTTTGAAGCAATATTTTTAGTCGTTTTTCCGTCTTGAGGTGAATTCCGGTTGGAAGAAACCTATAATTTTAGAAAAGAAACTTACGCTTTCAATATGAGTTTGAGGGTCGGTTATCTTTGAAGGATATATAGAATCCCTTTCAGATTGGGTCATAGATACAGCTGATTCGGATATATTAGAGTCTGTAATAAGGCTTTCATCTTCTTCACTCTCTCCACTTTCTTCTTCTCCTTCTGAGCTTTCTTGACTTTCCTCTCGTATTTCAGACCTTGAAATACTAGATTCCTGTACTTTCGATTCTTCTTGGCTTGTATCACCTCTTCTGGCAGTATAATAACTACTTGTCTCATGTGAGTTTTCATTACTTGTCCCATTGGGAGTAGAATAAGATAGACTACTTTCTGATTCCTTGCGACCTCCTTCATTAACAACCTCTTCACTACTTTCTTCCTCATCATATGACACTAATCTTTGAGAAGACTCTAATCTTTCCGAAGAATCTACCGGAGTTGAATAATCATCTTCGTCCTCTTCTATATCCTTCTCTTCTTCGCTACTGTCACTACTACCACTACTGCCACTTAACGACTGACGTCGATTATCTTCTTGACTACTGCCACTTGATGTTTGATAACTAATTATTATTATGATCAGTGACCAATCTTAAGCCTTCACCAATATTAACATTTTGTGCTAACTTCTCTTCTAAACTCATTGACATATCTAATGCATTCATAAGTGAATATTCAGTTTGTAGTAAATTGACCATAATATAATCAGAGAAATATATATCTATTTCATCCACATCAAGTTTAACTTTTAAGTTTGCAGCTGATGGATGTCTTCCTTCAATACATCTTTCAGCGAAAACAGTTATTTTAAATTTCTTTTATGATATCTATTTTTTCTGGACATGACTCCCAATCTTCGTATTTTACTAAGTCTTTTACCATTGTTAATCTTAGACCTTTGAATTCGAGCTCGTAGTTGTCATAGAGTAATTTATGGTTTTCAACTTCTTTGTAGTTTATTAGTTTTTCGTATTTTATTAATGAGCTTGATGCATGGAATTCTCCGATATTAAATAAGATAGCTTCTTTATCTTTATCATCGTTTCTGATATTTTCAGGGATTACTATTATAGGGGTTACTAGGACAGCATCAAGGTCTATGCCTTCGTAAATTTGGGGGTTTACTACTTCTAGCTGCTCAGTACCTTCTTTGATAAGTTTAAGTACTCTATCCT
This sequence comes from Euplotes focardii, assembly GCA_001880345.2. Taxonomy (NCBI): domain Eukaryota; phylum Ciliophora; class Spirotrichea; order Euplotida; family Euplotidae; genus Euplotes; species Euplotes focardii. The sequence continues at coordinate 8,094 of MJUV02000054.1, forward strand.
TAACCATATCTCCATAATAAGCTATTCCAGAAGAGTCTTCTCTGAAGAATGACATTAAAGCATGGATTAAAAGGAAATTAGCTACTACATACTGCTGAGCTTTTGTTTTTAATGAAATTTTTATTGTACCTAAAGTAATGATTAAAATCTGATAAGCATAAATATTTACCTTGCTTCCTTTTAAGATTCCTGTCTACCTCCAGTACAATAAATTCACTCTTATCATATCCTCTATCCATTACAGTATGGGTCAAAAAATTATATCTACTATATGGATGTATATTATCTTTAATCTCCAAAGATCCCAGTTGAAGATGTATTTTTTGTAAAAATGGGCCTATCTCTGCTACAAAATTGACTCCGCCTGTACATAATGTACATATCTCCTGATCATTATTCTCTGGTAGCCCAATTAGCTTTAAAGTTAAAGCTGTAAAAGAAAATGAAATTTGGAATTGAACCCAGTCATCAGGCATACCAGTTGGAGGAGGTTCAATATCTATCAGTCTTTCTGCATCTCCCAGCTTGAGATTTTCTAGATTATATTTATCGTCTAGCTCTTTCTTCCGTCTTTCTATGAATTCTTTAATTTCTTCCTCATCTTGTTTCCGTTCTTCATCGGTTTTCCCTGAGAAAATACGACCAACCATACCTTGGCGCTTAGAATTCGTGAAGTTACGGATTTCTACATCTAGTTTCTTAGATTCAAAGGCCTATATTTTAATATTTTGAGGAAAGTTACTTTTCTATCATCAATAGTTAATTCATCAAACCGTCTACTTCTGAGCATATATAGGGTTTCGTAAGAGTAATCTTTTTCAATCTCAGCTATATTTACATATTAGTGACGTCATTAATCAACAAATTTGATTAATAGGCATAATATATGTTTATTAAAAATATAGAAAAGGAATAGTAATTTTGGTGTTTAAGAAAAGATGTAATATAATGGTTTATATGTAATTAACATCTAAATTTTATCGAATAGAATTGTAATAAATTCAAATTATTATACAATATGAAAAATTCAAGAAAAGCTGTAAATAGAAATTTAACCCGTTCAGAATAATTCATCAATTATAATCAACATCTAATACAAAAATTTATTTTATAACTCTTTACCCAAAATACACTAAAACTAAATCACGAAACCACAAATAATCCAATCTCAACATCAAAAAAACCAAATACCGCTCATCCAAAATCTCATATTTTGGTTTACAAAATCCAAAATTTGAAAAACCCAAATATTTGAAATCCCAATTAAAAACATACCTAATCTCTTTTTTAATGCATCTTGTTTAGCTTTAGTCTTCTTTCCATTACCTATACTACCCTCAGCAACCTTAAACTCTTCATATAAATCCATATACTCATCTTCTTTCCTCTTCAAGAACTTATTTACCAACAAATCCCTATGAATTCCTGTTTGATATTTAGTGTATTCTGCTGACCTGTTTAAGAACTTGAGTATACAGTTCATCTGTTGTTTTTGTAGCTTGAAGAATCCAATACCTTCCTCAGAGTCTACAAGTTCATTCCTTCCTTCTTGAAATCTTCCACCGATTACTAGGTTAACATCGAGCATTGGTTTAAGATTTTTCTTTGGGTCTTTGTTGAGTTTTACCCTAGCTTCGATACAGAATTTCTCTATAAGATTCCTTTTGGTATTTTGTGAATTGATTTCTTGTTCAACGATCTCTGCAATAGACATCTCCTCATCAATTTCTCCGAAGAACACTTCCTCTTTGTTTCCACTTTCACTGTAATTGAGGTAGAGTTCAAAGTTTGTAATCTTAGCCATTTTTAAAGAAATCTAAATTTGGATATTAGACAAGATTTGGTTCATCAAACGGTGGGAAAGAAGAAATTATTTATTTAAAAGCATTAGATTGTAAATACAATAATTGAAGAGGTGCCAACTTTTAATATCTAGAATATACTTACTTCTTCTCCTGCTACAAACTCTTCTTCCCATTTTTCATTACAAGTATATAGTTGGATGGCTTCTAAGGTTAGACCAATAGCAAACGGCATTTTTGGGTTAGAAGCAGCATCTTCAAATCTAAAGCAGATGTTCTTGATGTCAATCTGTACGTTATCGATAATTTTATTGACCATGTTGGCAGCCATTCCTGGTTCAGCATTTTGGATCTCAAGCTTAGCTTTAAAGTATTCTTCTAATCCTAATAGTTGTGATTGCACTCCGGTAATAAAAGCTGCTTTAATAATATCCTCATTCCACTCTTCAACTTCTTTTGGGTTAACAAGCATGAAAATATCAGTAATTTCGATTTTCAATGGGGAAGATAGTAAACTTGTGACTGGAACATCGACGAAAATTCTTCCTACTTTACCATATTTAATCTTAAATGGTAAAGGTAAGTTATCTAAAATAGTGGACTTAATGGATAAATCCTTGAGTTCTACATCTCCTGAGAGCAGACTGATACTTAGTTGGTCTGCCTTTATACCATCAATAAAATCTCCTAGAACTCTGTTCAAGACATTTGTAATGATTCCCTCAAACATAGTTATTTTATTTTATATGATCAACCTTCTTGACCTTTAAAGGGGTTTTGGGGTTTTGGGGTTTTGGGGTTTTGGGG
>MJUV02000055.1:0-10701 GCA_001880345.2 Euplotes focardii
CCCCAAAACCCCAAAACCCCAAAACCCCTTTATTTACCCTTAAAATTGAAATTTATTAAAAATTAAATGATATATCAAGGTTTCTTCCACATAGTTTTGTCATTTTCTTTGCAACTTCATCAATAATAGCTGGATCTTTGATTTCTAAAATTTAATAAAACAAACTTACCTAGAATTCTTTGTTCTGATATAATATCTCCTTCATTCGGGTCACTTTGACTTCTCGGTATGAGTGGAACAATATTGATTTTTAGCCCATTTCTGAATTTTACAATATGATCTATTTCTTCCTTATCAATAATCCAAGAGAATTTCTTTTTCTTGATCTCTATTACTATAAAGTTCATAGTTGTAAAAAGTAAAATTTTCCTCTTAGCATTTTCTATTAGAATCATAGAGTCTACAAATGGATACTTTAAAATACCTTTTTTGAATATTTTGTCAATATAGTATAACACAAAAGAGTCAATACTATTATAAGATTTTATTTTTAAGTCATAGCCATAGAAAGGTCTTGGCCACCTGATACGATCATCATTGCTCTTCTCATCAAATATCTTTAAATTATATTTCACTCCATCTGCTGTTTTTGAAATAAAATCTAGCCCTCCAGCAATAGGTTTAATAATTATTCCTGAAAATCCACTCCATGTTCCTTTGAAAAATCCTTTAGCTCCTCCTTTTTGTGCTCCTTTAATAGGTTGGGTGATGATACCTGTGATAGCTCCTTCGATACTTTTAAAGGCTCGTTTTACTCCATATCCCACACCTTCCACTATATTCTTTGGTTTTTCAGTCATAAGCTGCCCTTCTCTTTGATAGATAAAATCTTCATCTCTTGTAAAGATTAGTATTCCTTTAGAAATAGAGGATGAGAAATTACTGATTGTGCCTATGGACCCTTCAGCAGTATTTTTGAAGAGAGATCCTGTGCCTTTGAGAATACCTACCCCTCCTTTACCAATTCCAACTTTGAAACCATTGATAGGCTCATTTACAAAATCATGAAGACCTGTACCAACACTTCTTACCAAGCCGACTGGATTTCCCAGGATTTCAGTGGATCCAATAATAGTTAATAAATTTTTCTTTAAGCTTGAAGAATAATAATCTGAGAAAAGGTATTGAATATCTCTTTGAGATCCATACGCATTCTGTAATTCTAATTTCCTAATTTTTATAGGAGCGTTTTCAATAGTACTTAAGGCTAGCCCAATACTTTGAAATAAATTTCTATTTCTTTCAACCTGATCATTCAAGAATTTAATGTCAGATCTAAACCTTGCAATAAACGAGACTTCCATAAGAAACTCTGTTGCTTCAAAATACTTAATATAAATAGTAGTTGTAGCTTGACTTAAATCTACTTTCTCCCATTTCTCTTCATCTTTCATTGCACTTGAGTTCTCTAATATACTTTCATTCCCATTCTTAGTACTCGTATTAGGATTCACAGTTACAAACCCAGACATTTTATCATAATCCTTCACCATCGCATTCGCCTCCTTAAAGGAATTCCTCCTTCTTGTAGGAGATACATTAAATTCAGCATTTTGAGAAAGAAGAAGTTTATGGGGTTTCATAGTTGCTCTTTCTTTTGGTTTTGTTAGAATACCATCAATGGAAGTGTTATTAAATTCATTAATATCTCTTGTGAATTTATATAGAACTTTTAGAAGTTCATCATCTAGTTTTAGCTGAGATTTACAGATTGCCATTCTTGCTTCTTCTACAAAGATTATATTATCTGTGTTATTTCTCATTACAAACTTTATTTCTATCGCTGGCTTTCATTTATTCTGTTTGTTTACTATTCTTAAGAACACAGGAAATGGAATCTTGTAGTTAATTTGGTTGTCTATTTGAAGCAAACCGATGGTTAAATGATATCTATTCTGTTTAGGAGTTTTTAGAATTTCAATCTCAAGATTTTTTATGAAGATATAAGCAACTTCTTTTCTTTCAATTCTACTAATTTCTGTAATTAAACTTAGTCCAATTTCATGAATTTTGATATCGAGGCTACTAGCTTCTACTTGATTCTCATCTTCATCAGGTTCCATATCTACCGTATCTGTAAATTTAAGGAATTTTGTTCTTCCATCAGTATAGCTTTTAGCATAAAGAATCCTTCCCGTACAGAACCCGGTGGGGATTTTAATAATTTCTTCATTTTCCACTCATTCTAAATCAAAAACAGCTTCTACTTCATCCATAAACAGTGGATTTGATTTTAATGACCCAATAAAAAATTGAAAAATAAAGGAATTTCGGTTGTTAACAGGGTCCGTAAGTCCATATGGGATTTTCTCTCCAATATCAATATAATCAACTGAAGTTTCATTACCTTCTTGATATCACATAATGGAAACATTTTTCGATCAATTTTCAATAATATAACTTGGATGCTCCATATCTTCATTTTCTACAGTAATATAAATAGTAGATTCTATTAATCTTCTCTCAATTCTAAAGAGTTTGTAACGGTAGGCATCTCTGTTACAACGAGTTTGGACAGATAAAACTCCGACGTTCTGAACTGGAATTCCTTTAGTCCAACACCATTTTGTATCATCATCATTCACTTCTGCATCTTCAGTAGGCTCAACTGCTTTTAAGGAGATCATTTGTAAGAATTCTTTATTGTGCCAGTGGAGAATTTCTCGCTCTCCAGGTTCAAGAATTCAAAAACTATCTTTATTATCAACTTGTCTGTATTTTAGAATTTGGTCAAGTTTGTTTACAATTACGTATTTTGGGAAAATCTTTATATTCTTTCAGAACAAGTCGGAGGAGATTCCATCACTTGTGACAAGGTTGAGAGAAGTTGTGTACACAAAATCGTAAATTGATTCTATCTTAGTCTCTTCATCTCTGGATCTAATACAGAAATCATCTTTGTAACCAATATTCTTAGTGTTCAATTTAAATGAATTAGCTCCTTTGTATCTAACTATTAATTTTTGGGCTTTGTTTGTAAGAATAAAATTTTTATTAACTCATCTCTGACCTGATAACTTAGTCTTTAATCCTTTCCAAGAAGTAAATAATTCTAGTTCTAAACCAGTATAATTCATAATTCAGACTTTTGAGTAAAAAATAAGCTCAAATCCTGCTCTTTCTCTTTCAACCTTAATAAACAAATTCAAATTAGTGCCATCAAGATCCTTCATCCTAACCTTAACTTCACTAACAGAAGTCTTCGGATCAATCCTAATATTATTATACTCAAACCCATCCATCTTAAACTCCATTTCAAACGCATCTACCAAATCACATGATAAAATATTAGGATTCCTCTCCTTTCAATATATAAAACTCCCTATCCCTCCTGCCAGGTACTTTTACATCCAAATTAAAAGGAAGTCAATTCCTAATAATAACAGGAGCTAACAAATTAAGATTAAATCATATCTCCACATCCTTATCCTTACTCTTAGACAAAAACGTATATTCCATATCATGAACCACAAACCCTTTCTCACTCCCTACACTTAAAGCTTCTAATAGCTGTACAGGGTCGAACATTTCACTCCAATTCTCACTATTACATATACTTATTGAACATTTACGGTTATACATTCAGTTCTCAATAGGTAGTTTTTGGTCAGGGTTTAAGGTATATTCAGTGTATTGACCATTGTTTTGAAAGAATCTGAGGATGTAAGTGAAGATTGTAAGGTTGTGGATGGTGTAGAAGGTACGGACTGTAAGGACTTTGTACATTTTATTTAGATGGATACCGAAGTAGATCTCGTCTTCTGTGTTGGAGGTTAGTTGATGTCTTCCTCAATGGAGTTTGGAGATGTCAAGGCGGTCGATAGGGTAATGACCAGGTTCGAAATTCACTTTTATTGGTTGATATACTCTTTCAGGTTTTGGAATATTCATACCAAAAGCATTCTTTTTCTCTTCTTCATCTAGGATTTTGTGGTAGTCTAAGGAGAGACCTGTGAGGTTGTTGATAGAGACTGTTGCTAGAAGCTCATCTCTGTCGTCTTTTGTTTGACGGTTTTCTAGCTTTTTGATCATACCTGTTTGAGTAGACCTAATATTAGTAATAGAGCTTTCTAAAGATAGTTTAGAGACCCCATCTGTTTGATAATTGTTGATATTAGAGAAGAGATCATCAGTATTACCCATTTTTCTCTTATCGTTAGTTAATTTATCCCACTCCTTTTTAGATAAAATAAAATTTTGAAGAAGAGAGCCAGAAACATTAATGTTGACTGTTCTATCAGTTTTGAATGTCATACATGATTTTTTATCAAAAGTATCCATTGTTACAAAGAACTTAAAATTCTCAATGAAGTATTCCCATTCCCCAATAGTTGCATTATAATAATGACAGTTAATTCAAGTACAAGTTTGAGCTCTGGAGGCTGTAGAAGTATCATATTTCTCAAAATGAACTTCTGAGATACTGAGGTTTATAATAGGATAATAAATATTCTCTTTCTCATTTGTTAAGATACAGTCAAGACCAGTAAGTAATAAATCCATTGAGCTATAACCATCTTGGCATTCCTCTTCCCTTTTAAGTTCTTCAATTCTGCTTCCTACCTTCATAAGTCTGCTTTGGTACGAGTTATCATCTGGGTTTGCTATTGATCCTGTTCTTTCGAGATATTCTTGGTCTTTAGTAGCTTTTCTTCTGATAAATGAGTTTTTGTCGATGAGATGTCTGCCAGCAATATCTGTTTCCTCTGAAATTCTTCTCTTGGTCATAGTTTCTCTACCAGGATATTTCTCTTCTACAACTACATCTAACTTGTTTTCTGTCATTTCGCCTATATGGGTTTTCCTCTCAAAACCTAAATCTTTATTGATTTCTGCTATAACTTGAGAATTAGTTCTTTGTTTTGAGGTTTCATCTATTTCCTCGTTGTATTTTCCAAGATCCTTGCTTATAATTTCTATAGCTTCATTGAATTTAAACAAATCTTGCAGGGATAGCTTCAATAAGGTTTTATCAACATTAATATTCTGTTCTGTGTTTATCAAGAATTTCTTTTCTTCTGAATACTCCATCATAGACTTCGAAGAATAGAATAAGTTACAAGGAGTCATTATCCATTTCCTACTATTCTTAATATTAGACATTTTTGATATTTTAAAGCATGCATTAAGGAGGTTAATTGTCATACTACCCACTGGCATTTGGATTTCTCCTTGAGGATCAAAATATTCCAAACTATGCATACTATTAATCATCTTAGCTTTATTATATTCTTTATCATAATCTCCCCGAAGTAATTCTTTACATTTAAGATAATTTTCTCTTTGAAAATTAAAATTAAGATGTCCTTCACAAACCACAACTTTTTCATCAGTAGGATCATCAGTTAGTAAATACAGTGATTTATTCAGATTAATAATAAAAGTCATCTTACTCCCTGGGTCTTTACTTTCTAAGTCTCCCCCTCTTTTGTAGTATTCATTCGGCTTTTCATTAGAGAAGTCGTAGTCTGGCATAGCTTGTGTGAAGAAATCAAGGATTCTTCGGAATTGATAGGCTTTTATAAATACCTTTGTTTTATCACAATTTAAAATAATTGATTTATCACCATTTTGAAGCAGTAGAATTTCCATATTGTAAAGGTTATTTTTTCCCTTTCTACCCATGAGATCTCCTAGTGAGATTACATTTTTAGAATTCTTTGGGGCAATGATGATCTGTTTTGTTCTTTTCTCAGGTTTGTTTAGTACATAGAATTTATTTGCAATAATTTTGATTTCTTTCATTCCTTTGTCAACATAAAAGACAGCCATTGAATTATAGAAAATCTCTCCAAGCAAGGTTCTATCTTGGTTAAGAAGAGTAAAAGACAAAAATTTAATCTTCACATTAATACGCATATTTACTAAAGTTTCTTCTTCCATATAGAGTCTTTCAAGATCTAAGAATTTTTTGAATTCGTAATTATGTTGCTGCTCATCAGTGAAATTGATGTTTAGGTCCATTCATCTCAAAAAATAGCTGTAAGTTGTTTGAGTCATTGTTAGTTTCAATAACTCACTGATTATGATATCAATATGCATTGATTTATCCAGTTCAATTGGAGGAATCTCATCAGCAAAGGGGGAATCAACCAATCCTTTCATATGTATTTTTAAATTAAAGCAATTACTCACCATCTGAGAATCATGAATTAAGGTAGCTTTATTGATTCTAATAATAAATTTTTGTTGTAAGAATTCCTTGTCTAAGTATTTATACCACCTTCCTGACTTTTCTGATATTTTATTCTCCAGTGAAATACTTTCAATATCAAAAATAAATCCGTCTGTGAAATGAGGTCTGTCATTCAATAAAATCTTTGGTTTGTGGATTTTGAGATATATCTTCCCATGCCTTTCCTTTTGTTGTAAATCGAAGGTAGAGTAATGCTCCTTATCCTCTTTATCTTTACAAGTAGTGAACCATTTTTCTGTAGCATTTAGATGAGGCATTTCTATCTTTTCATCATCCCCAATAATAGCATCTAAGAACTTATCAAAGAAATATTCTTGAATTCTCAAAATATTTTCTTGCTGGTATCGAAGAACTAGACCACCAATATCAATTTTAATAATATTTGTGATTTTCTGCTCTGGATTTAGCTCCTCTTCTTTGTATATTTTCATGTAAAGGTTAAAGGGAAATCTAGCATCATTGTCTCAATAATTTTTTAAGTAATCTTTATCAATGTTGACAACTTGGAATTTGTTAAAAATTGGAGATTCTGCTGAGATAGAAAGATCTCTTGAATTCATTTTTAAAATATGATGTACTTGAAATAGTTCATATACAAAATTACATTCTATAACTTTCATGTACACAAAAGGCTTTTCAATAAATGGATTCATCAGAGTTAGATTAAATTTCTTGAAAGTAAAATTAACCTTCAGAATATTCTTAGCTCCTAATGTGAGCATTGATTCATCATCTTCAGTAATTTTACTGTAATCATCCGCACTTTCAACATCCATACTTTCTGCTCTCCTGCGTCTTTGGCCAGTAAGTCTTAGGTTAAAGCTGCTTTTGAGAGATTCATTGAGTGGTTCGTCTACTACTACGCTAATTCTATCCTTGACTAACTCAGCATTAGCCCCTTCATAATCAACTCTTTTGAAGAATAATATCATTTTCTTGATGGATTCTGGGAGAAAGTGAACTTGAGCTGTATCCACAATGAAATTTATAACTACTTTATCTCCTTTATAAGCTTTAGAAGATTTACTCAAGATATTTATATTTAATTCTAATGTATTGAAAGACTCAAGCAAGACCATATCATGAGGAATATCATAAAGAGATAACTTCTTAATTTTCATATTTGTTATTTGTGAGAACTCATTATTCACAGATTTTGGCATTCCATCTACTGCTGAAAATTCACCTCTAGTAGTAGTTTCACTGATAAGAGACATTTGAGAGATCTTAAAATTCAAAAACTTGGTATAATCATCATTGATCATATTATACTCAACGTTATCAAAATGTAGATCTACTTTCATAATAGAAATCTCTCCTATCTCTTCATAATCTTTACTAATAGTTCTAGTTTTCTTAGCCTTTGCTATCTTGGAAGAATCTCCAAAATTATCATTAATACTTCCAATCTCATATACCTTTTCTCTAATAGCCTTGACCCATTCTTTGACTTCATTTTCATCATTAACATAGAGATGAACAGTAGAATTTGAATTAGAAATCATAAAGACATTTTCTATATCATTTTCAGTATCTTCCGTACTCATAGTCACAACTGAGTCTTTAAGGTATATCCATGATTCATACTCATCAACTTCTTCTATCTCTTCAGAGTAAAAATATAGGTAAGAGCCTGAAAGCACTGCATAGTGCATGTTCCAGTATTCAAGAGTTTCACCCTTTTTTCTAATAAATCCTGTTTTATTTGCTATCTGAAGAATACCTTCTTTTTCATGCATTATTATATTACTAGAGAAGTTTTTACTTGTGATTTCAATCATTTTAGTGAAGTTTATTAGACTGTTGTATCTTTCAGAAGTCATGTTTATTCGAATATCTGATACTTTACCTTCAACTAAGAATTGAGGGTGAGTGTCTTTTTCATCAGTGAGTGAGATACCTTTCTTCCTCTTCCCTATTTTAAAGTTGATCTCTATCTCTTCAATAACATTGAAAACTTTTTTGTTGATATAGCGTACAAATTCTGTACGATTAATGGCATTATCAGGGTCTTTTTCGTATTTTTCCCAAAGAAGTAAGCTTTCAAAATATTGAAATTGGATACCTTTGATAGAACAGTTCGCAAAATCGTATAAAGGTTCAAAAAGATTCTCCTTAAAAGTATTTAGTTTTAAGTCTCCAAGACAAAGGACATAAGCAGGGCTTTTCAAATCATTATTTTGGGTAAATGGTAAAATAAGCTTTGGGTTTAAAATAGATCCAGTCAAAGTATTAGTAGTCTGAAGAAGAGCAGATCTAATGGTAGTACTTGTATTTTCTTTAATATTCTGAAAACTCTCCCATGCATTAAGCTTTAGTTCTTCACTAGATTTAGTTCCTAATGTGGTGAAAGATTTTATAATCTTTATCAACATTGCTCTATAATAGAAATAAATTGGACTAATTTTAAAAGAGAATTCGTAATCAACAGCAGATCCAGATTTATTTCTTTTAATTTTGATTTCATATATTCTATTCTTATCTGAATCTTCACTATCCAAATTTATCGCAGGAATCAGCTCTTTACTAGTCCTTAAAAGGGGAATATGATGAATTTGTGCAGATTGAGGCATCTGTCAGAACAAATCAGCCGTTAAAGTATCCATGGAAGTAATAAACTCAAACTCTCTTGACATTGTTTTCTTAAGCTCAAAACCTCAGTTGTCGTATTTAAATAGAATTCCACTCAGTTCATCATCTCAGTCATCTTCTACATTAATCTCTCCTTTGACTCACTGATACTCAATTTGCAACATTAGACTTTCGTCAGAATTGTCTTCTTCAGTTGTCTCATCTATTGATTTTTGAATAATATTGTTGATTTGTTTCAATTCATCATCTGTTATATGAAATTCTGTGTTCCTTGAGCTTGCTTGCTCAGCAGGGTTCTTTTCTTCTTCGTTATTTCCTCCATATCCCCAGCCGAACATATTCCAGATACCTCCTGAGTTGTCTTTTTTAGATCCATCTGCTTTGTATTTTTCATGATGTTTCTTAATTACTGTTGTGGTCCATTCCTTCAATGTGGCAGTATCCAAAGCATTTAAAATATGATAATAATCATGTCTCTCGTCTGGGTCTAATGCATTGTGCTCTATAATACTTAATTCTTTGCATATTTCAGAAACATCCTCATCGCTATTTTCTGGGTTAATACCTCCACTTGTAGACTCAATTCTTTCTTTTTCTTCCTGCTTTTTAGAAATAACTTTACTGTAATAATGCATGTATTGTTTGCTGATAGCTCCTCAAGCGATGGACGAGAGTTTGAATTGGTTACTAGCTCCGTTCTTCATCTTAATTGTCCTGTTTACTCATTCTATAGCGTATTTCCACCACATACGTGCATTTGAATTTTTGTTATATACAGTTCATTTCTTATCAAATTCTTTCTCTAGGATAGCGTACTTTGGACGTAAGAATTTGTACTTTATTGTTTTATTATAACTATCCTGAAAGTTCCTGTATAATGTAATATATTCCATAATTTTTATCAAATTCAGGATTTCTTTCTTTTTCAAATTAAGGGAGAAATCATCAACTACAACTTTAGCCCAGTATTTAGGAACTTCAGGGGTGACTTCATCTCATATCCTAATTTTAGCCTTAAAAGATATAGGTCTTAAGATATAATTAATTTGGTTGACATCTCCTTTACCAATATTATCAAACACATTTTCTTGGTTATCAGGTTTATCATATAAATCCTGAAGGAAGGAGTTCTCACTAGACACACTAAAAATAGATAATTTATCAAGATGAACCATCTTATACATGGGCTTGTCTACATTTTCCTCAATCGTCCTATCAATAAATTCTCACTGCCACTCCTCATTAGTTGTGGAAATATTTAATTGTTCGAGTTTGACTCCGAGGAAAAACCCGTTCTCATCTGTACTTGCACTAGGCTTATCATCTTCATACCTATTTGAAATTAAATTGTCAAAGCTTACTTAAAGATAACACAGAGCTTGTGGATGTTGACTTGGATGTTATCAAGAATTTTAACAGTTAGCTTTTCAAGATATCCTTGGCTATGCTCTTTATCATTCTCTCCATTTCTTAAAGACTCAAGCAAAGTTTCTGCAAATTCGTTTATAATTTCCTTTTTGAAATTTTTACTAATCATATCAATAATCTCCCACTGACTTTTAGGTTTTGATACAAGGACTACCGTTAGAGATTCAAGGATTATCTCTACTGGGTTGCTTGAAAGAGACATCCAGGGGACACTAGCTTTCAGTTTAGCGATTTTACCATATTTTATAGTGAAGGGTAATTTAAATTTATCAAAGGCACTAGCTTTTAGACTAGCATTTTCAATAAGAATGTTTCCACTCCAAACCCCCATTGTTAAATTCTTCCGATCAAGTCCGTCAATGTATTTTCCAAGAGTTGATTGGAGAATTTTTTCTAGTATTCCTTCAAACATTTCTTAGATTTTAAAAATTGATTTTTCAATAATATTTATTTTAAAGGGGTTTTGGGGTTTTGGGGTTTTGGGG
>MJUV02000056.1:0-10634 GCA_001880345.2 Euplotes focardii
CCCCAAAACCCCAAAACCCCAAAACCCCAAAAAAATTCTCCATTATTGAATTTATTAAGGATCAAATATTTTGACTAAGTGTGGAGATTTCTGAAGGATATATTTGAAATCACTATGTTTCGAAGTGAAAGAAAACCAAGGATTTAATTTCAGATCTAATAATGTCTTTATCTGCTCTTGGTTTAATTCTTTATTTACCTAAAAGGATCAATATAAATAAATTACTGTTTTTATTTCTGGAAGAGTTGCTGTACAATTATTAGTATATGAGCAGCTAGTTTCTTGACCTATATATTAAGAATAGATAATTACTTTTGTGAGATCTTAAGATTTTATCAAGGATACTTATATTTTTAGACTTTCTCTCTGTTCCAAATGTGAAATAATTTAGCTCAGAAATAATAGAGCAAAGGTAGTTTTCACAATATGAGTTATAGACTGAATCAGTTTCTGAAATAATTATATCTGCATTATTTTCTTTAAATTTAGCTTTTTCAAATCTATTAATTAATTATTATAAAATTACCTATAAGTAGCTTTCTCTTCAGCTTCAAGAGTTTGAGGAAGATCATTCATAAATTTTAAATGGTGATATTTCTGCACTTCAAAGATTTCATACAAAATATCATCTGGAATTTCCTTAAGACTAATACTAGAAATAGAGCCTGTGTTAAAATTTCCATTAACAAGAATATTCTTAGCTTCTATACTATAAATATTATCTACTTACTTAACAGTTTAGCTCCATACTCAAAATATTCTTCAGCAAAAATATGATAATTATAAATCTCTTGTTGATCTAATGTAATTTTCTTATAAAATTGTATTTTTGATCTACAAAATTCACACTCACAATCTTCCATTGGTCCTTCGTTTCTATCTTCAGGTGGGACGTTTACACATAATTTATCATAGTCAATATACATAAAATCTATTCTATCTTCTCAATACTCAAATAATAGAAAGTAAACTTCAGATAAATTAAAGGCAGAATCTGACAGATCTATTCCAAACTCACCCATCACTCACTCTGTTTCAGTGAATTTGACTGCTTTCTCTAAGCTATCCTTAGCTTTTATTAATAATTGTTTCCATTCTTCACTAATAAATCTTCTGAAGTTAGGTAAAGGAGTAAAAGATTTTCCAAAACTTAAACCGGTCTCTGGAAGAGCATCTGCAAAATCTTTATATAAACGATTAATTTTTGATCGAGAAAGAGCAGCTACATCTGTCTGAAATTTTCCTAAATGAGTGTAGAAAGTCATTTTATAGCAATAGCCAATTAGGAAATGGAGTAAATAAGTATGGTATGGGTTAAGGTAAGCTCAATATTTTTGTACTCTTTTATTCCTCTCCAATATTTCTAAGGCTTTTGTATAATCTTCTTTAACAACTCATAAAGATTGAGCATATCTTAGTTGGACTTTAACCCAAATTTCAATATTGGGTAAATAAATAGAATTTTTGTATTTCTCCTTTTCTCCCATTTTATCTTTCTCAAATAGTTCATGAAAAATTTCGTTTTTAAAGTTTAGAATTTTACTTTCTTCATTCACATAAATAACTTCTTTTAAGCTTTTATTTCTTATTAGATCTCTTCTTCAGAAACTTCAAATCTTTAGAATTCTCTATATTCTCATTTGTAAAATCACTAATCTCATATAAATCCAGTCCAGTATGAGTAAGATATTCATCCAAAATATCATTTGCTAACGAAAAGAGTTCTATTCAAAGAGGATTCTTATCATAATGATATATAATTTCCCCGATATTAGAGTAAAACTTAGCTAATTGTACATCTTTTTGATTATGTTCTTCTGCATATTTACGGATAGAGGAGTACATCTCTACTCCCTTTGTATAATAACCTTTATCCATCATTGCATAAACTAACAATTGATCGAATAAGCGAGTGTAGTATAAATCTCCTATTTCATCACATTCATTCTTAGCGTTATCTATTAACACAATTACCTCTTCAAACCGGCTCTGTAAAGTCAAAATTTCAATAAGGTTGTATTTGGCCTTTAGCCATAAGTAAGGGTTAGGTAAGTCTCAGGTTTCTAAAGCGATCGTAGACCTAATTTTAGACATTATCTCTTCTGTTATTTCATCCTCGCCTATAGGGATATTTAGTATGTAATTACCTTTGTTAGTCTGAGGGTTACTATGGAGATCGAATAAGTAGCTACCTAAATGATTAGGTATTTCAAATCCTTTCTTTTGATATAGATTATATTTCTCAGCATTTGGTTTTCCAATTGCATAAAAATGGAAATTTAGTAATGTCTGCTCCATTATATAAACAGATTTTGTTAGAGAAATATGCTTATAAGTATCTCATAGCAACGTTCTGCATTTTAGCATCAGAGATAATCTCTCAGCTCTTCTTACAGAGATAGGTTTATATTCATCTGGATATAAATATTGACTTTTAGTAACATCATCTAATTCAATCTCTCCTTTTTCATTAGTCTCCAACAATTTAATCAACTCCGTTTGTAACCCTTGTAATCTCTCTTCATCTTGATGCCTCATTGCGGATGCATCTAAACCTAAACCCTCAAATCCCTACCTGGTTTAAAATATACCCCAAAATGAAGCACATCATAATACTTTTCAATTTCCTTAATCTTGTCAAAAACCTTTTCTTCCTTTTCTAAAATTTTCAAAATCTCTAAAATTTCCTGTTGTATTTTTATAATCCAGATTTTATTGTCTTCAATATCACTTTTTCTTAAAGGAGATTTACTAATAATTCCGTATAAAATCAAGCATCTGGAATATTTAAAATAACTTTCTAAGTATAAACTTACTCCATAAACCTTAGAAATTCCAAAATCTTGCTCGAGTAAATACATTAGAACCTTTAAATTCTTAGAATCTTGGGGTAATTTTCCATTGAAAAAATTATATTTTTCTTCAGTGAAACTTCAATTATATCCTTGGGTTTGTTGGTAATAATTGGATTTTTGAGTAGAAGCTGTGGATTATAAAGGAATATTACAATTTATTGGCATGTCTTTTTGTAATAATATTTTGTGGATTAGGTTAAGGGATTGGTGGAAATAGCCGAGATGGGCCAGGGCTGTTATTTTTAGAACACGGGATTTTAGGGTGTAGGTGGTAGAACGGAGGATGTCTGTGGAGATATGCTCCATTAGGGTGAGTAAGGGCAGGGATTTTATATAGCCTTCATAGTCGATTAGGTAGGTCGAAGTTGTTTCAAGACCGGAAAGGAGTTCGGATGGAGTAAGAGCTTCTTTATCATCAAAGATATCTGTGTTGGGTAGAAATTCAAGCATTCTGTAATCTTTGAAATTGATTAATTTTTGTGGATGTGGGAGAGATATTTTAAATACTGCTATATATCATTTTGCTGCTATATCATCTATATCCAATTAAAACCTAAATTTCTTACAATATTCATTCCTTCTAATCTTCGCAGCTATAGCTCCAACCAACAAACAAACCTTCTCCCCCAACCCTTTCGCTATCTCCTCTTCATTCCCTTCCAACTCCTCTCTAAAATACCGCACCAGCCTCTATCCAATTCTTCTGAGCTTGCTCTCTCTTCCTTGATGCATAATAAACATTACCAATTTCATGGAGCCCTTGTGCTAACAAATACCCATTTCCTTCTTTCTTAATCTCTTCAATACATTTCTCATAGCTTCTGACCACCATATCCCCTAAGCCTTCTTGGGCTTTAAACCGGCCGCCTAGGATCTTACTTTCTGGCTGTCTTTTTTGTTGCTGTAGTAAACCCCAACTTTCCTTCGAGAATTTTTTGTATAGTAATCGGGTGTTTTGAAGTTCTTGAATAGTTTTGTGATTTTGTTGTATTCCTTGGAGTCTTTGTTCAAAAGTTTCTTTATCGACTTTAATAAAACTTTCTATGGTTTCTACTCTGAATAAGTCTTTTTGTATTTCGTCTTTTTCTTTTTGGAATTCTATCTCTTGTGGGAGAAGTTCTCCACGTAGTTTAAGAATTTCTTCTGTGTTACTTCTACCTGTATGAATCAGATTTTTAGTAGTAGAATTTATTCCTTGGGGTACATAACTCCCTTGATTATATGATTTTAACTGTTGATCCCTCAGCTTCAATGCATCTCTCTTATCCTTACTATCTGCACATGCTTTCTCATATAATTTAGTCTGTGCAAAAACCAGATATTTTAATAAATACAAAACTGTACCTTTAGAAAACCCAGTAGAAAGATTTACCTGAGCTAAAACCTTCGTAAAAGAAGTTACTAAATATACCAAAATCTCATATTTCTCTGCAGAAAGGAGACATTGTACAGTAAAAGAAATAAAACAACAGAAGAACTTCAGAGAATGAGGGGTTAAAGGAGGGATCTGTTTATCTTCTTTGGGAAGGATGAAGTCTGTGGGTTTTGGGGTGGAAATGGGGGTTGTGAGATAAGCGAAGTATTCTAAGAGCTGTTCTGCCATTAGGTAGATGTTTTTGTATGCTTCTGTTCTTTTGAAATCTATTGGGGAGCAGAGATTGAAGGTCATCAGATTCCAAACACTGATAAGGATGTTTTCGAGTTGGCTCCAGAGATTAGAAACTCAAGCGTATTGGCCTGCTAAAGCATAGATTTCTATGATTATTGATATGTCTTCTTGGAGAGGATCTATTGGGATTTCGATGTTTTCGTCGATGGCGTATTCTTCTTCTCTCATTACGAATTGTTTATTGATTTCAGAGGCTGAACCAGTCATTGTATTATTTTGCTGGTATTCTTTAGCTTCTTTATTTCGTATCCTTGATTTCTCCTTTTTCATAAAATCTCTGTGTTCATTGATTAGAACTACCATTTCATCAAGTTCAATAAGAAAAATTTCTGAAAAATTCTTATCATTAAAATTCTTTACATACGGATAATTTTTCATCAAAATCTTAGCTTCATTAGTTGCCCTAATAAGCTCAAACTCCGAAAGCATCGATCAATACAGAATATGCTGAGATTCTATATTAAGTTTGAAATCATTAGATTCCTTTTCAAACTCCTCTTCTGCAATATTTCTCAACTCAAAAAATCAATATGTTTCATAGTCTATAAATTCTGTATAATCTTAATCTTCTCTTCAATAATATTCATTTTCCTTTTTCTTTCTCTTACAATATCTTTGCCAATAAGCTCTCTTCTCTCATAAATAAAAGTCAGTACTGTATTAACAATCTCTTCATTAATTGATATTCAATTAATTAATTTCCTTATATCCAGTTCAGAATCTATTTCTAATTCTGTAATTCTTCTTAAGGCAATACAATTATATTTTAAAAAGTCTTTATGGTTTATATATTCACGATTATTTATTATTAATTTAGGGTCTTCATTTAGATTCTTCCAAAATAATACTTTTTCTTTCATCTCTTTTATTAATATTGGAATTATTGTTTTACCGTCAGTTATTTTTAATATCATTCCTTTAAGCATTTCTTCGTATTTAATTAACTCTTGCTTCTACATAAGTTATCTTTTTCCTGTTATCTCCGAGTTGAAAATCTTCCATTAATCCAAAATTTCCTTTCATTTCTACATTAAAAATTGATAAAAATTCTTCATAAGCAGCTCCTTCTTGTTCAGTTTCTATCATAAAATTTTCAATTGCTTCATAAGGTTCAGGTTCTTTGATTATTTCTTTGTCATCTATATAGAAGATATCACCTCCTCTTTGAATAAGATCAATTTGTTCTTCTCTTTGGGCCATCATTTCAATTGTAAGAGGGTCTACTTTCACAGTTAACTTAGAGTATATCCTCCACTTTCTAAGATCTAAATTATTCTCACTCTCTAGTATCTTGTGATAATAATTGTCTCTCTGAGTAACAGTTCTGTATAGGTTTTCTTTGTTAAGAAAATATGAGATAATTGAACCGATTCTTCGGGTAGGGCTATCTATGAGGAATCTTGGAAGGAGAGTTAGAGATTGGTGGCAATAGAGAAGACAGTAGGAAATTAGTTTAGGTTGGGAAATGTAAGTAAGGAATGGAAGAAGGTGGGTGTAGATTTCATAGATTATACGTTTGAGGGTAGAAAAATCTTGCAGGATAATTGAGAGTTCAAGGGAAAGAAGAAGAAGATTTATGGTACGGAGTTTTGATCTTTGTGATTTGAGATGGATGGTATTTTGGGAGTTTGTAGTAGGTTTTGTTTGGTTTGACTGGATTTTAGAGATATCAGAAAGGATTAAAAAGCAGTCTATTAATTGTTTTATAGATACTGATGTTGCATAATTAGCTATCGCATAATTAATCCTTAACGAAAACAACATATTAGTCTCTACATCCAATTGAGGATACCTAACCTCATTTTTCTCCACATACTGTGTCAATAAAAGCTCAGCAGCCTTCTTAGCAACTTGATAATGTCCCAACTTATATGCCACTTGCGCTAAATATCCTGACATCACCTTCAAATTCAATCCTAATCACATAACAATCCCTCCAGTCATCTCGCCCATTCCATTAACTCCTTCTTCTATCTCCTCAGCATACCCCACAACTGCCAACTTATAAATCTGATTCTGACCCAATCCCTTAACTTCCATCAAATCTCCCGGTTTCCCTTCATTTTCTAGCCCTTCATACTCAACATCCTCAAATTCAACTTTCTCATCTCCTTCAATTTCTCTTCAGAAAAGACGCATTTTATCGATATTTCTTAAGGATTTTTCTGAGGTTTCGGGTTTGAAATAGGGAAGGAGGAAGGTTAAGTTGTGAGAAGAGCGGCTGAGGAGGAGGGGTGGTTGAGGGAATTGGGATTTGACTGTGTAACGGAGCATTGGGATGTGGTTTAAAGGGAAGATTTCTTCTATTGATTTTTCTGATCTGTTTAGAAGAAGGTCGAAGGATTTATACATAACTGCATTATTTAAGATAGAGGATTTTAAGGAAGATTCAGAGATTTGATTAGATTGGTCTTGGTTGTTTATTTCTGGATTGTAACTGAAGTCTAAAGATTCTGTTAGTTTGATGATGGTATTTAAGCTTTCTATTAATAAAGATCGTTGTTCTAATTGTTCTGACTTAAAAGTAGCCATAAACATGTTTAGTAATGCGTTTTGGTAAGGATTCTTGTAATTTTCAATCATTAATTTCTTTTCATAATCAAATATATAAGAGGCGTAAAGAGGAATCTTCCCAGTTTCTTTATAAGTCTGTTGGATTTCCTTAAACTCCTTCTTCATCTTATTTAATACTTCTTGTAGATTGTTTAGAGATTTTAGAAGAGCGAGTAGACCCGAGATCATGTTTATTATCGTATTCAGTCTGGTTTATAAGTCCTTGCTTTAATAATAATTTTCCAGTTTGATCATTTATTTTGTTTAGATTTAAACCAAATTTTAGTTCTCAACGATAGAGACAACAAAGAAGATCAATATGTAAATCATTAAAATAGTCATCTTGGTTATTATAGTTGGAAATAGAAACATAATCATGCCTATAAATAAAATAGATAAAGCTTACATTTCAAGATCTTTTAGATTCTTACCATCATAATACATAGGAAGTAGATTAGAGTGCTGTTTCTTGATTTCTTCTAGTTTCTGAAGTTCATAAGCTTCTTGTTCCTGTTCAAATTCATCAAGAATATGTTCTTTTAGCTCCTCTCTTCTCCTTTTTCTCTCTTTCTTCAATATGATATCTTCCCAGATTTTGTAATGTTCATCAATAACTTTCTTTGCTTGGTATATTTCATTATCTAAAATTTAAATTAAATTCTTACTTCCTGAGATAAGTAAATGTAGCAGGGATGAAGGATTCATACAGTATTGAGGTTTCTTCTTGAGTCTCTCCTCCCTAATCTCAACTACTGTTTTCAAAGCCTGTCTTAAATACTTTATTGCCAGCTTGTATTCATCTTCCTCCTCTAATAAATTAGCTAAATAGATAGTCATGGCTGTAGAATTCTTAATACTTGAGTTGTCTATATTGATAATCTCCTTTTCCCTACCTTGAAACTCAAAGATTTTCTGGAATGAGAAATGGAGTACATCCTTGAAATCATTTTTTGTCTTGTAGACCAAATTGTCTAATTTATCTTCAAAATCATTTGAAAATTCCTTTTGTGTTTTTAGATCTAAAAACTCTCCTATTTTTTTCTTCACTGGAAGAATATATTTATCAATAATTATATTAACAAAAGCTCTAATTTCATCAGGATGTTGATCCCAATAATACTGTCCAACTGGGCCTGTAAGAGCATCATTAATTCTTTGTGCAAAATCTATTAATAAATTCATATTATAAGTAAGCCCTAAAAATTTCTTGTTTTCAGGAATAGTTTCAAACTCAGGAGTACCGACTTGTACAATACTAATATTTAAATCATACAGTTTTTTAAGTAGCATTAAGTCCCTTTCATAAATATTAACATCTTTATCTGTTTTATAACAAATAAAAACATAGTCAATATTCACCATTTCTATTAAATCTCCTGGAACCCTTCTTAAGTCAACAGGGATTTTGTGGTAGCCTAACGGCGGTTGAATATCTGGATTTTTACCAGTGATTACAGTAACATCAGTGACTAGAGATAAGAGATCTTCATCATCACGAAGATTGTTTTTAGTACGTTTAAAAAGAATGTATGGGATTTGGTGATATTTCTCGTAGATTCCTTCATGCTGTCTTATAGGTACAGCAACAGCATAGTGATCGTCTGGGATTCTATTATCATTATCCTCATCAACCATGATTACATCGACGCTAATTATAGCATTCTTAGGATTTTTAGATCTCTGAAGGAGAAGGTTTACAAAAATATGTTTTATATCAATGAGTTCTTCATCATTAGCTAAATTCTCATTTACTTCAATTGATTTGTTACTAAAGATAAGTTATGAATATTACTTTATTTCCTTCTTTTCTTCCTCTGCAACTTTATCAGGATTATTAGCCTTAAGAAAATCTATTAGATCCCTTTGCTTTTTATCTCTTATTTTCTTGAGTTCTATTCGAAGATTGGCAGCATTTATATCTATAACTAATTACCAACATTTTTTATCTCCAAAACTCACCTTTGGAATCAGCTTTTTCAAAAGTATCTGGAACTGCAGCGTCCTTCAAAGAGGACATAAGTACATCAATGGTTGAAATATATGGAATTTCATACCGTCTAAACTTAAGTCTAATAAGAGCACTTCTTAATAAATTGTTGAATAAATCCCAATATTTACACTCATATCAAAAGGTTATAAGTTGGATATGAAGTTCAAGTGGGACATTATAACTCGCTATTTTCCAGTCATTCTCTTGAATCATTTGCTCTTGCATTTCTCTATGTCTTGTGATTAGATCTTCAACATCAACATCTGGGTCATTTAATAAAATTTGTTCTTTCTCTTTATTTTGCTCTTTTTAATTCATCTTTTTGAATTAAAGCTTCTTTGACCACTTCAATATCCTCTATGAAATTATAATTTTTAAGGCTTACTGATCATTAATTCAACACTGTACAGAAGGACTTCTTTCTTCCATTCAATTCCATTCAGGTTTTGTGAAACAGGATTTCAATGCTCTGGGTCACCAACTGTGAGAGACTCAATAACACAAAGAAATCGATGGAATTTGTTACTATAAAAAGTCTGCTCTACAGCCTTTTTCCAAGATGTGGGAGTTATGGCTCCTGACTGGACTTGGTATTTTAGAACTAGAAGATAATAAAATAGATTTACCAAGAGTTCTCATTATTCTTGCACAATCGGTTATTATGTCTATTTATTAAACTTTTAAATTTACCTTGAGTATGCTTAGGAACTGGAGGAGTTTGTTCCTCAATCTTCATAAAGAGGAGGACAGTTTGGATCCCATTCTTTACTACTGAAAGGGCACCTCTGAGATTATTAATATCTTCATATCATCTTGCTAATTGAGTGTAATTTTTAATCCGCCAGTATAAATATCCCTCATTGGATATAAAATTAGGTATTTTGTCTGGCTAAACATTAAATTTAGTTTATTACCTGAATAGTTCTATTACTCTCAGCCTCCTCAGGAGTTTCTTTATTCCAAACTATAGTCTCTCTTAGCATTAAGTTATTATTCAAGCAGTAAAGATTAAAATTTAAATATTTAGCTGCTTTTTTAGGATAATTATTTTTTCTTAACAATAGACAAATCTCATAAATAATCACACTGCCATTATAAAGTACAGCTATTAACCTTTCTTTCTCTTTCTTTTTCATGAGCATAATAAGATCAAGTGCATCCTTAATCGATTCTGATAAAATAAAATTATAACCTTACTCAAAATATGATCAATAATATTAACATTCTTAGTTTGAAGTACTTTCTCTTCCTGAAGAAACCTAATATATCTCTGATGTTCCTTTTCAATCCTTAGATTAATCTCTTTAGCCACTTCCTTAAGCTTAGATTTAAATTCTATTATAAACTATTACAACCTACCTTCCTTGTTATTCCTATCATCTTCCTCCTGATGTTCTTTCTTAAGTCCAGCTAACATCTCCATATTGTCTCCTTCTCCTACCTCTTCCTCTGAGCTATCTCCCAATATTTCTATACATAACCCATTAAAGTACCTTTCAGTTCTTCACTAATGTCCATTTAAATTATTTATAATTGTGAGGGGTTTTGGGGTTTTGGGGTTTTGGGG
>MJUV02000057.1:0-10558 GCA_001880345.2 Euplotes focardii
CCCCAAAACCCCAAAACCCCAAAACCCCTACATAATAAATTATGATAGATATATTATATAATTAAATGATGAGACATTTCATTTGTGTGCTATTTGTATTAACAATATCCAAGTTAGTATCAGCAGCAGGCCTTAAATATAAGCAATATTGAGATACTACTTGTTCTAAATAATTATATACCAAGTTTATTAATACAAGACAACAGTTGTGAAATAGACTCAATTTCAATCACTAAAGGAGTTGCTAAATATTTAAAATATATCGAAATAATAGGTACAGGGTTTGATCCAGGGAGCACTGTAACTAACGGAGCAACTCCTAGAACTTTTTGAGTTTTTGAACCTTCAATAATAGATCATTTTGTTACAGTAGCTGAGGTAATAAGTGATACTAATGTGAAATGATATTTACCGAAAGGAAAAGATATTCCTACGTTTTCTATCCACTTGTCTAAAACACAAGGAACTAAATGTGATTTATCTTCGAGCCTTTCTACCACTGAAGTAGTAATCTACAATCTTCCAGAATTCCATTCTATCCAAATATCATCCACCATCCAAAAGAATTCAATGATTACCCACGTGTTAAATTTGAAAGGATTCCATTTTCAAACAATGAATGAATTTTCATATAATTTGAAATGAAACGGTTTTGGTACTTCCACACCATTAACAATTATTGATGATTATACAGCCACTGTAACAGTCCAAAAAGTATCTTTAAGTGTGACAAATTCTAAATGATTTTTCATACCTAGTACAAATGCTCGTTTACCCAAAATTAAAGAATTCAAAATCCTTAACATGCATTTTCATGGAATCGAAGTATATCAAGCAATCTTAGAATATAAAATTAATTTAATTGATAGTCCAAATACAATCTCTACATGTAGCCTTGTTCTCTATGATTCTAGCACTGATACAATAGGGACTGATGTAAGTGTGGAGACTGAAGGGTGTACAGATATTTTAGCTGAATATAATACCCTTGATCATCTTGTCCCATTTACTAAGAAAACTTCAACTATTTCTTCAACTCCAATTGATGATGAAGCATTTACTCAGAAAGAAGTCACTAGTTTAGCCAGTACTAATTTATTAGAATATTTATTTAATGTTGATAAAGGATATTGTAAACTAAATCCAGTCAAACATCTGGAATTTATCGAAGCTTTATGGGGAGTAGAACATCTCCTGTCATACTATGAATTTGATATTAACATTGATAGACAAATTATGAATATTGGAGAAATTATTGTTGCAAATAGTAATTATACCAGAAGTGATACAATAACAATGAGGTTCACTAAAGTATCAGATATAAACCAAAACACTACTTGTAGTTGTACGTATGAAACTCTTACAGTAAGCTGTGACATTTGTTTACCTTCCACTGATTTTGGACATACATTCTCTCTATCATTGATAAACTCAGATTCAGTCAGAGTAGACAATGAAAAAATAAAATTAATAACTCTTTTCCCCACACCAATAGTCCAAACCATAGAATTACATGCTCGAGCATATTATGTGAATTCTAGTTATCCTTCCTACCCAGAGCTTGAGTTTATAAAAATAACAATAGAAAATACAAATAGTTTACAAATGGAAATTTTGCCATTGAGATGTAGAACTCATATATTTAATGTAGAACTAAATGCTACCTGGATAGACTCAAATACACTCATTTGTAGAACTGATACATCTCTAAACACTGAAGATTTATGTATAGAGTTGACTTATAATGATGGAGATACTTGGCATTATGACTGTAGTTCTCAAAATACTCTTCTGACCACACAAATAGACCAACTTTTATGGAGATCTCAAACTTTTTATCAAAATAATGGAGAGAAGGCTATTCGGTTTAATCTTGTATGCTTTTGGTATGTCTCCCCCCAAACACATGAAATGTGTAAAGAAGTTGAAGGAGATAATATATGAACAAATCCAGTATATTTAGAATATTCATCCACTCAAACACCTTCTACTGGATTTATCCCAGGGGCTTATTGAGATGTAACAGGAGACCAAAATGATTTTTTATTTTATGAAAATTCTCATAATATGGAATGGGTCATTCCTAACTATATTTATCCTTCAGGTACAAGAGAGAATATGAAGATCTTTGGATCAAATTTTAAAGAAGTTACTAGCTGCCAATTTGAAGTGGAGGGAGGAGGTACTTTCACATCAACTGCTGAAGTTATAGATGAAACATATATAAAATGCCCACTTCCAGATTTCTCTTCTATAACAGTGACTAACATGATCCAAGTCCTAGTAGGCCTCCCTCAAGCGGATGGGTCATGATCTAACACAGAGAAAATCTTAGTAAATATGATAAATAGACCTTCAATTATATCTATTAATCCTATCCAAGGTTTTGCTTTACAAGGAAGAGACGTTAGGATTACAGGAATAAATTTCTATAATTTAGAAACATTGCATGTAAAAGCATCTTTTGTTGGAAATATGCCAGATATTCTCATTGATTGCTTAATCGTCAGCAATGAAGTAGCAATAATAAAAGCTCCAAATGCAAATAATATACAATTTTTTAATAATAGACAGATGTCACTTTATGTCAGTAGCAATGGAGTTGATTACTCACTTGAATCTATCTATTACACATACATGGATGAGCCACATATGACTTCACTAACAGAGGCAGAAGCAGATTATCAAGGAAATATAGATACTGAGGTTGTAGGAAAATTCTTCACTAGTGATGTAACTCACTGTGTATTTGGAGATCAATATGTAACAGCTACGTATAACTCAACTTCAGAAAACGTTGAATGTTTAGTCCCTCCTTCTGACAAGTATTCTGCTGTGATTTTTAAACTTATTTTCTTTGATTTTTATGAAGTTAATAACACAGAACTCTATTTTACATACAAAAGTTTAGATCTTATTGATTCTATCTCACCCACTCAAGGTCATACTTCTGGGGGAAATATAGTAGAAATTCTCGGAAATTTTGCTATTCTTGATGGGCAAATTTTCCAAGTGTTCTTTGGGACCTTTGAATGAACTAATTTCACATTGGATAGTCTGTTCCAAATTACTGCTGAAACACCTGCTTCCACAAGTGAACAATTAGTACTGGTTAGGATAGTTCACAATGGAGAAATATATATCTCTGAGAGTGTAACATTTAAGTATAAAGATTACTTCCAAATTATTAGTATAAATCCAACACAAGGTCCAAGTAGGGGAAACACAGTGGTTCAAATAGAATATAGTGGTGTTATCACTGAAGCTATTTACTGACAATTTGGAAATAAACTTTCAGTACCCATTATAGGTAAGTTTTACTGAAATAATTTATTTTATAGCTAGTTTGATAGTAACATGTAAATCACCTTCCAGTAACCCTGGTGATATTGAAGTTAATTTAATTGTACCAGATATTTACAATTCAGACAGTGGAATAAATTTTACTTATAACAAAGATATCTCTGTACTAAAAGTTGATCCCATAGCTGTACCACTCGAAGGAGGAACTGTTGTTACAGTATATGGTCTAAACTTCCTCAGCTCTTTAAAATTCAAAATAACAGAATTTGGAACATCCACAGCTATTTCCAACTATATCTCAAGTTCTCAAATCGAATTCATAGCTCCAGTTTCAGATTCAACAGGAGAAAAAGATATCTATCTCACAAACAACGAGCACGACTTCTATCAAAGATTTGATTACCCTCTCCTCTACTATAACGGTATTATAACCCATAGCGTTTCTCCTAGTAAAATCCTTATCGGTTCCTCCACAGAAGTCACTATAACTGGTTTAGATTTCATAAATGATTCAAGAATCACACGTAAAATACGTATTAATTCACAAGAAGTAGATGTGGTTTATGTCGATTCCACTACTCTCACTGGATTTTTACCTTCTTTTGCTACCTTAACATCTGAAACAGAATTTGACTTATTCGTAACCATAAACCAACAAGATTATTACACAGGACTTATCGTGACCTATATCCTCCCTCCATCCCTTGCAATTTTCACTCCTGGATTCTCAAACTCTCAAGAAGAATACTTCTCAATAAACATAACAGGAAGCAACTTCCTCTACTCAAGCTCCTTACAATGCTACCTAGATACTTACAGTTCCTACACTATCCTATTCACATCCCCCACAGAAATCCTTTGTTTCTTCAACACCCTCGCAGCCGGAGCTTACTCACTAAAAGTAAGTAACAACGATGGCTTTGATTTCACAATATTCAACATAAAATTCGAAGTGAGTAAATCTGTACAGGTGATCAGTGTATACCCAAAGATAGTTAATTCAAAGGGAGACATTGTATTTGTGACTGGAGATGGGTTTAGAACAGGGACTATGTGTGTATTTGAAGTTGATGAAGAAGGATATACTTTTAGGTCTGATCATATTGTACAAGCACAAGTTGTTAATTCAGCATTGATTATCTGTAAGATCCCATCTTTAGAACAGATTGGTAAAGCAAATATTATTGTTAGGGCCAGTTTGAGTAATAATTTAAGACTTGTCAGTATTTCAGGAGCTAAACTGAAGATTCTTGATAAAGCTCCAAAAGGATTTTATATGCAAAATAATAAGATTATTGAGTGTCCTCAAGGTAGTTATTGTACAGGAAAAGGGTTTGAATCAGCCATTAGATGTCCGATAGGTACATTTGCTGATGAAAAAAAGATGGATAAGTGTAAGCCTTGCGATAAGAATTTATGACCATTTGAGGGATTACCTGAGTCATTGAAATGTCCTGATGGCTATATTTGAGATTCTTTCGGACTTCATTATCCTCAAAAACCTTGTACAAAAGGAAGTTATTGCTCAAAGAGTACTATAACTTATAGTAAAATGAATCCTAGTGTAGAATCACCAATTAATTGAGATCCAAATTCATATTGTAGTCAAGGAACTAAATCAGGAGTTGTTTATTCTGAAAAACCTAAATCTGCCCATATCTGTAAATCAGGTTTTGTTTGTACTGAAGGCTCAACTACAGAATATGGAATTGGGCAGTGTCCTACTGGTCATTATTGTCCTACAGTAGGAAATTCTGGTATTCCATGTCCTCCTCGTACATATTGCCCAAAAAGAGGAAATCTATTTCCACTATCATGTTCGAAAGGAACTTATAATTACCATTACGGTCAATCTAATTGCACATCTTGTCCAGTTGGCTCTATCTGCCCTATAGAAGGTTTGTTCTTCCCTATCCAATGCACTAAAGGGATGGTTTGTAATGAAGAAGGACTCTCTTCTGCCTATTTCCTCTGCCCAGTCGGGTTTGTTTGTGGAGGAGGAATGAAAACGGGTAATAAACTTGAAGAAAGAAGTTGCAAAATGCTTGAAAATGTTCAAGATACTACAAATGACTGTCCTGGAGGAAAGATTTATCTTAAATCGGCGAATCATTTAGGGCTGCAAATGACTCATTTCGGTCTAAATATCACTGATTATGTTTGTTGATGGAGTACTTCACAACTGGTTTCTTATATTCCTAATATTGGTCGAATGACACACTTGAACTTAAAAGATATAAGTAAGCCTATTTATTAAATTTATAGATTATGTCCAAAACACAACAACAGTCGAAATGTTTGTGACATATTCTGAAATGTTTAATCAAGATATTTGGGATGGTATGAAAATAGTAGAAAAGGCACTTTATAATCAAGTCTTCAATGACACAGATACTAGTATTAAAATCCCTCACAGAATACATAAACAGCTGATAGAAGACTACCTCTTTTGGAATATGTACAGTAATTACAGCCCTGATTTATGTCCAGGGGGCTCATATTGTTTAGAAGGGACTTATACATTCGATGAAGATGAAGATCTTATCTCAGCCCCATTCGAATGTCCTGGTGGATCTTACTGCCTTCCTGGTTCAGGAACTGCAATTGGAACAGGTTTTTGTCCAGCTGGGTATTATTGTGAGCCAGGATCAGAAAATCCTACACCAACTCCTCCAGGTTCCTTTACTCCTACAGACGGTTCTATTGCTCCTATTGCTTGATATCCGGGTTATTTTACTTTGACTGAAGGGTCTACCTCTTGTTCGAGATGTCCAAATGGATTCCAGTGTAAAGGTACGGGTACTTCCTGGCCAACAATCTGCCCGATTGGCTACTACAGATCTACATCAATATCTAATGCTTGCTCATTATGCCCAGCAGGTACTTTTTCGATGGAAAGAGCAATTAAAGATGAAAGTGAATGAGTTTCATGCCCAGAAGGAAGAATTTGTTCTGAAAAAGGGCTATTTAATATCACCAATAGTAGTCCTTGTTCAGATGGAGCTGTTTGTAGTGAAGCGACAGGAGCTAGAAGTACTACTACATGATCAAAAGGCTTCTTCTGTCCATCTTCCACTGGTACTTCAACACAATATTCTAATTTATGTCCACAAGGATTTTATTGAGAAGAAGGTACGGGAGAAAGTAGTAAATATAACAAAAAGTGCCCAAAAGGATTCTATTGCCCTTCAGGAACTGAATCTTACGATGAATTTGCAGATGATACCCTCACTACATATGAAGTACCAACAAGATGCCCTAGAGGAACAGGAGATGACTCAGAAGATGGTAAGAGAGAGCTTACAGAATGTGCCAGAAACTCTGACTACACTTTACTAATTACTGGTGATATCAGAGCTACAACAACTACTACTACAAGAAGAAACTTGATGAGTAGGAGATTTCTAGAAATAAATTCTTTAAGAAGGAGACTTCAGACAACCACCACTACTACAGTTGAGGAGAAATTAAAAGATATTACTGAAATTGAGATGTCTCTACATAATTATATTGAAAGTGCTGGTTCTACCACTGATGATCTTTCAAGTTCAATAAATCTTGATAGACAATATCTTGTAAGGTGGAACCCTATAAATGGATCATTAAATGATGAGGTCATTTTTGAGATCCCTGCTTTATCTTATGCATTAGTCTCAATTGATTTAAGAGCTCTTCAAACTGAATATAGTAGCTTTACATATTATGAAGATTGGGGTATTTCATTTACAATTGATGATGAAATCACAGATATAAGTAGAGCTCAGCCTGTAGAAATGCCAGAGATGTTCTTAAGAACAACCACATCCAAAAACCAAGTCCTAGAATTCCAAGTATTCGCTTGGAAACCTAAAAAATTAAGAATAGATATTCTCTTATACAACGGCCTATACTATAACCTAAAATACCTTTTCCAAAACTCAGCTGTAGTCCAAATCCGAACTCCAAACAGAGCAGAATTTGGTACAGAAACAACCTTCGTGGCAATCCTCAAAGACGAATACGGAATCGGCTTACCCATAAACGCCCCCCTCCTGCAACAAGTGGATACAACCTCCCTACCTGAATACTCTGTAACATTCGCTTCTAACACTGACTACACAATCTCCTCATCGAAACTAAACCGTGTTGAAACATCTCGAGGAAAGAATATCTTTGTGCCTTCAAGTGTATACTGGCAAGAGAGAGAAGCTATAAACCTTCCTTACTTACCATATTTTTCTAATTGTAAAGGGTATGGACAGTATATTCCCATTTGGGGTGTGACTGAACAACATCATGAGTGTCAATTGGTTGAAGTTGAAGATACAGTCTTTATGCATGAGTATAGTTTTAGACAGGCTCCAGTGGCTGATGCTTGTACAGAGGTTGTTATACAGTGAGTTTATGATGAGGTTTGGAGTGATGATCAACAGAGTTTAACAAGGTGGTTTGAGATTAGTGCTGAAGAGTCATTATTTGATTTTAGTGTTAATCCGATACCTGTCGATGATATTGAGACTACCGAGTTTAGTGAGAATGATGTCTTAAGTGTAGCACCTGAGGGTGGTGCTGGGGATTTGAATACAGCTCCACAAAGTGTGGAATTAGGGATTAAGTATTATCAGTATACAAAGAAGGATAAGAAATTGATTAAAATAGAAATTGCTTTCGGAAATATGTAATTTTGTATTTTTATTTTTTAGGAAAACTTTAACAACTGAAGAAAAAGAAGGAAGTATTGATGTAGCCTACAATCTAACCGTCACCTATCAAGCTTTCTCCCACACAGACCTCACAATCGCCTTCGCTTTCGAATGGCATTTCTATCTCGTCCTCTACCTCATCATCGGTACCTTATCAATCTTCATTATCGTTATCTTCTTATGCTATCACAGAATAGTGGCAAGAGGTAAAAACATCGGATTCAAATTCTTCTCAAATCTAAAACTAATGTTACCTCCAGCTGCATTCGGAGTAACAATCGCAATGTTCCCTTTAATTCTGATAAACCTGTTCATTGCAGTGTTTATGGTAGGAGAAGTCCTAGAGAATTCATTCAAACTCTTTCCTTGTGCTAGCTCAGTAGCAGATACGGACTGCCCTTACTCCCTCTTTGACTGGTTTAAAGATGACCCGAATAATGTTGATATGGATTATTCTTTATTGAGATCTGGGAGATCAGGAGTTGCTTTTTGAGTGGTTGGGATATATTTGATGCTGTTAGGGTTGAGGATATTGATACCTGAGAAAGGTAATGCAAATGCAACACAAGTTGTAGAGAGTTATGATGGCAATGTTTGGGAGTTTTTTACTTGGAAGAGATCTAATGTATTGTTTGTATCCATTTTTTGGATTTTTTATAATTTGATGGTTGTTCAGTTCTCGTTTTCTGATACTTTCTCTGTTAATATTTGGTATATGATTTTACTGTTGAAGTTGTTTGGAGTTATTTTTGGATTTTTGATAGAACTTTTACTTGAAGAATCTTTACTTTCTTCATCCCTTGAAATTCTTGGAGGTCTTACTGCAGGTTTAGTCACTTTTGGTGCAGATGATTTTGTCGATTTTCTGAATGCTTATTTTATTGAGCTTGGAATTATGATGTTTGAACGTACATATATTGGTGATCTTGTGGGATACCTCATTCATTTTATTGAAGCTAGAATTCAAAAAGTTATGAATCTTCGTCTTGGCTGGTTCTCCTCTAATGATGACTTTTTACTTGATCAAGAAGCAATGAAAGAGAAGGAAATGAGAGAAAGAAGGATGAGAGAGCAGGAAGAAGCTGATTTATTAAGAGAAGAGAAAGAACCTGAAAAGGAAGAGGAAAAGAAGAAAGAAGAAGGAGCTGATTTTGAAGCTGGCTCTAGTGGTTCAGATATCTATATTTCAGATGATGAAGATGAATTTGATTTTGATGACTCTGATAATCTCGATGACTCTGACCAATTCTTGGAGTATAATGATTCAATGGATGAAATTGATAAAGCTAAGCCTGTAAATAAGGAAGATTTGGATAAGCTAAAGAAAGAAGACGACTCCGATCTACCTATTGATGAAAATATTGAAGTACAGGAGGTAGAACCCCTACTAGACTCGTTCAAAAGTTATGCTAATGATACAATTGTGCTATTTATAAACCCTCTGTTTATCGCCTTAATCTGGGTCTTCTACGATGAAACCAAAGTTGCTGCTGAGTATGGTATTAGAACTCAAGATTTCTTATATTATTTCATGTTTTCTGTTGTTATCATTCCGTTCCAGATTGTAATCGATGTATTCTTCCAAAATATAGTCGAGTGGTATTTTAAACTACCAGTCCATGATTATTTAGATTACTTACATTTCAGGTTTGCATCTAGAACTTCAAGATGGAAAGGAGATGAAGAAGTTGCTAATACCCAAGTTGGAGTCAATTTAGTATCTCTAGATCAGCTCTGATTCTCATCTCAATATTATTTTGTGCAGACTATATATACATTTGGGATGACCCAGCTAATGCTTGGAATTCAGATTTTATTGAATTATCCAGAATATAATCCTTTCTCAGATAATGCGACTCTCTTGATAATGTTTGTTATAGCTGCTGTTTGTATAATTATACAGAGAGTTTGTCTTATTTTAGGTACGGTTTTAAGGATCTGGAAGATTAAAGGTAAGAAGGAGAAGAAGAAAGAAATGACCCTTAAAGAACAATTTCTTAAACTCCTTAATGTTGATCAATACATGAAGACTAAAGGAATTAAGCTAACTCCTATTGAACTACATTTTTCTAAAGAGAAATGGGATTATGTTGAAAAAGTCCGTGCTCAGGATGAAGTTGCTCTGGTGGATTTAAAGACAGATAGGATTGTGGCTAGAACTGTTCGAGATAAATTTATTAGATTTAATAAACCTTGGTTAAGAGAGAACATGCATGAAATATTCACTCCTAGAACCTTATTCTTATACAGAAAAGAGATTATTAATCAATTTGAGAAGGTTGTTGGTAAGAAGCAACCAGTAAATATTTCCCTATCTAGTAAGGAAAAGAGTACAGATAGTAAAGAAGCATCTAATCATAATGATTCCTTGTACTATAAAAACTTCAAGCCTCGCCATATGACTGAAAAGACTAAGGAAATTATTCGTTTCTGGACATATCAAATGAAGCTTAAACAGAGAAACAAAAAGAAGAGCAATTTACCTTTACTTATGGTAAAATAATCATAAAATATTTCAGAAGATTCAAATTGATTTTTCTTACATGGGGTTTTGGGGTTTTGGGGTTTTGGGG
>MJUV02000058.1:0-10520 GCA_001880345.2 Euplotes focardii
CCCCAAAACCCCAAAACCCCAAAACCCCAAGTCAGAGAGAAATCATTGAAACTATCATCTAATTATTTAGAAAGCTCATAGAACTGATTGTAAATCTTATCCTGTATCTTTTCAGATTCTATATCTATCTTAATTTTAGAAGTCTTATAACTTCCATCAGTAATTGTTAAGATAAGCATCTTCTTAGCTTTCTCAATATGTTTGATTCACTTTAGCGGAACTCAAAGTGTGACTTTATCCTTGACTGTGTGAATCTTGAATATTTTAGACTCTCAAAGAACTAAAATTTGGATTGGCTCTTTACTCACAACTGAGGAATCTACAAATGGATCACTCATAGACATTTTTTTCTTTCTCACTAAGTAGTTAAAACTGAATGCATGGAGAGAATCAAAAGTTTTGTAATATCTTTCTTTAGAGTAGAAAACTCTTGGTAGACGAATTCTTTCTTTATTAAACATCTTTTCATCATCATTTGTCGCATGATTTTTAATCCCTTCTGAAGTCTTCGAGACTATATCCATAGTACCAGCAATAGGTTTAGCAACCAGTCCAGTTGCACCTTTAAAAGCTCCTTTTAAGAACCCACCTATACCACTACTTTTAGCTCCTTGAACTGGTTTTGATACAATCCCTTTAATACCAGATCCAAAAGATTTAGCTGCACTCTTAATACCTAAACCAAACCCTTCCAGTCCATTCTTCGGTCTTTCCCTATGTGCATTATTCTCTCTTTCCCTCATATATTCCTTATCATTGGCTAAAACCAGAACTCCCTTAGAAAGCGAGCTAAAAATCCCTGAAGCACTTCCAAAAGTCCCTTGAACAGTATGTTTGAACAACGAACTAGTTCCCTTTACAAACCCTTTTCCTCCTTCAAGTGGTCCTTCAACTAGCCCTTCAATCGGCTTATAAAAGAAATCCTTCATTCCACTAGACACATTATTAACAAGCTGAATCGGATTGCCTATCAAACTAGAGGCTCCAAGTACACGGAATAAATTCCTTCTGAGCCTAACCATATACCGATCTTTCAAAATATATCCAATATCATTCAAAGTTCCTACAACATCTCTCATTTCTAAAGCATTTATATTAATAGGAGCTCCTTCAATAGTATTCAAGGCTAGGCCGAATCTGCGTAAGAAATTGTTAAATCCTTTATCTGACTCAACTTTCATTGTGGAATAAAAGGAGATCTTTAAGGATAAAGGTGACGAATTGTATTGTTTTATGTAGATGTGGTAGGTGTTCTCGTTTAGGTCCTGGCTTTTCCAATCTGTTACTTTGTTTATCAGGTTTTTGGATATGAGGGTTTGAGGTGGGTTAGGAGTGCTAGGGCTTGAAGTCTCGTCTTCTTCGGTTTTGTGAATGAAGATTTCGTTTACTCCTGTGAATGTGGTGTTTAGAGTACTCATAACTACGTTTCCGAAGTAGACAATGTTTAGCATTAGTTCATCATCTACACATACTATCATTTTTTGGATTAGGAATTCTATTTTCTTGAAATAGATTACATCAGGGATATTTTTAGCGTAGACAATATTTAAATTGAAGAACGGTTTGACTTCTTTCTTGTTTTCTTCAATTTTAATATTCTGACTGAATAAAGTTACAGGGTAATTTATCTCTACAGCGAATTGGTTATCAAATTGCATTTGAGTTACTCTTAACTGTAATCTCCGTTCTGTTTTATAATCTATAAGTATCCCTTGTATTCCTCTTAGACTACAGAAGAGGATTTCACGTCTTTCATTAATATAATCAGGATTTCCATCATTTATAAGAGAAATACCTAATCCTCCTAGCTCGACATTAATCATTAGTTCAGGGGTATGATCTTCTGACTCTTTCTCTTCTTCAATAACAGGTCTATCATCAAAAGCTAATATCTTAGTATACCCATTAGTATAAGTTCTATAATTAAGCACCCTTCCAAACTCACTAATACCCGAACTAGCAATCTCTGCAGATTTAAAAATATTTCTAAGATCATAACGATACTCTTCTTCCTTCTCCATGACATCAAACTCTACCTCCGTCTTACAAAGCCTTTTCTTAACATCCCCTCACTGAATCCATGCTTCCACATATAAATCATGTTTATCATACAGATTATCCCACGTAAATCTCTTCTCTTCCCCTACACCTAAATACTCACTATTGCCACTATTCTTTTGACAATATTTCAATATCACATCTCAAGCTTTATTCTCTATTTTATACAAAGGGAATTTATCTTCCTCTTGAGAGATTGTTATAAAGATGATATCCTATAAGGGTTATAAAGGAGAAATTACATTTTGGAGTTCACGTTTTATTTTCCAGTAGGAGTAGATATCTTGGTTTTGGGTGTTCATGTTACGAACACTGGTTGACCCCATTTCTTCAAGGCCGAAAGGAGAGCTCCAATTCCATTCTTTTATTGGGTCTGTGGCTGAAGAATCTAACATCTTTATCATTATTTTATTTGCTGCTTTATTATCGTTTAGCCACTGGAAAGTCTGACGAGAATTTGAATCGATTATTGTGAAATCATTGTCAAGATTCTTTTGGGTTAAAAGAAGTTTTTTATCAGATTTGTTAATAATTACGTATTTTGGTAAGATTGTGATTACTTTTGTGTATAATGATTGGTTTATGTCTAGAATTTATTAGAGGATTATAATCTTACCAACAAGAGATAGATTTGTACGGTATACTAACTCAGAAGTTTCTTTAGTAGAAGCTTTAGTAATACTAACTTGTCCGGTGATGCTTCCTCCTTCAATATTAATCTCTTCAGAGACTGATTTTTCATCAAGCATAAAATATCAGAAATTGATATCAGAAGCGAGAGTAATATTCTTCCAGGATTTCATGCTTTGGATATAAGTTCCTCTTGTTGTCTAAAATATTAATTTATATAATTACCTTAGAAGTATCATAAAAACTAAGTGGAAGGGAGCAAGCATTAATAAATCAAGTCTTGGCATAAAAAGTAATATATCATCCAGACTTCTCATCTGAGAAATTTGCATATAAATTCAATGTTGAATTCTTATCTCCCAATGATTTGAGTTTAATACTGGTCTCATACGATTTCTTCAAAAACTTGATAGGCATTGGTTCAGTTTCATACCCATCAACCTGGATTGCTACCTGTATTATCTCTTCTGGAGAATAGAAACATATATGTTTTTCTTCTGCTTTCTCTAGTAAATATTCCAAATCAATATTAACAACTGTAAAATGTAGCATTACTGGTAGGCCATTTCTGATTCTAATTGGTGGGATTAGATGGATATCATAGCATTCCTTCATAGTCTTATTTAGTTCTTTTCTTATCATTGTGTATGTACTCCCTGACTTAATATAATTCTAAATTTTATTAGTAAATAATAACTTACAGTGTGTCCAACCGCTGTATTAAAAATCACTTTTTTCGAAGGAATATAATTTGAATATTCAGTATCATCCACAGTTTTAAATGAGATTTTATAATCCTTCATTGAGTTTGGGAATGGAATACTCTCTCCTGGTTTTAGAATAAACTGTTTAGGTCCAGACCTGCTAATTGGATTTACTAATATCATATTATATGAGAACTGTGTGGAATTTATTAGTAAGTTCTGGGTACGGAGAGTACAGACTTTATTCATATCTACTACTTTAGTCTCATAAAATATAAAATCATTTAATTCCTATAGCTATTAAGAGATAATAACTTACGTCAATATCTGTTAATTTATGCATCCCTTTACCTAATTTATTCAAAGAGATTTCTAAATATTATGAATATTAGCTTACTTTCAATAGGAAGATGGAGTCCTTCAAATAGAATCTTTACATTATCGTTCATTTTAGAACTGTCCATATCATAATTCTTCTGGGTTTGTGTATCATAACTAATAGCTATCTTTGCAGTCTGTGAGTCTTTCAATATATACTTTTCTGTATTATTCTTAAATAGAGTCTCAACAAATATCATTGTTCCAGTTAGATTAGTTATTTTATAAGGAGTAGCTACATCAACAGCTTTCTGATCTTCAATTAACTCAAATAAGGAGTTTCTCTCCTGAGTTTTTATTTCTTCAGAAAATTTAACTTCTTCAGAGAAAGTTTGATGTGTATCTTTTTCTTCCTCATTAATTGTGTAAGAATTATTAAGGACTTTATGAGCTTTCTCCCATGAATTTAGGCAATAGTTAAGAATCCCTACGAAATCAGGAGAAATATTTAAATTTATACTATCTTTACCCTTGACTTGGATTACACTACTATCTTGTTGTCTATCATACTGGAATTCTATATCTAAGCCTTCAATAAACGGCTCCCAATGACCATTCTTTATATTGTAGTAATCAAAGCTAGCATCAAGGAAAGCTTGGCTTTGGAAACTTCCATGCTGGAGATTATCTTTGTTATATGTTGTTTCCTTTAAATTTCAACATAAGACTGGGTAAGAGTTTTCTCCATAATCATTTATAAAATATATATTCATTCCTTGAAAGAAGAACGAGAATGAATCTTTTCCTGTACCATCTTCTTCTTTAATTTCCTCTGTTGAATTATTTTTCCTCTAAATTAATAAAAATCAGTTATTTACCATTGTTATCTGTGAGCTAAGTTTAGATAAATTCTGTTGCTTTGTGTTTATAGTGTATTTTTCCTCTTCTTCGTCCTCTACATCAAAATCAGCTATTCTCTTCTTAGGGACTTGGTAGTATCTATTAGAGAAGACTTCAAAAGTTTCCTTAAACATTAAAGTCTCATCTAAGTTCTCTTTATCCCTCAGCATTGATTTCTTAAGTTTGCTGCTATTGATCAAATTCTGTCGACCCTCATCAGAAGCATCTTTCTTAATCTTTTCCGTATATTTCTCATGTAGAATATTAGATGTATTTCTAATCATGGAGAGGAAGGATACAATCTGATTAATAGATATCTTAACAGCAACTTGGTCCACATTAATATCTGTAGTAGTATTTATTCTAAATTTCTCTAAATCATATCTCTCTATCCGATTCTTAGAAGTATATCAAAGTGCAAAAGGCTTAATGATCTCTCTTCTCTTGACTCTTTCCCACTTCTTAGTTCCATCTAAATCATCAAATTTACAGAAGAATGGATTTCATTTAACAATATTAAATCTGAGTTCTTTACAAATGATACTATTTTCTATTTGATTCTCAGAGAGTCTATGGCTTAGAAGTTCCTCTTTGATTGATTTTATATGATATCTATCGTATATAAAGTATAAATCTAGTTTTACAGCAATAGCATCACTGAGATCATCTAAGCATATTAATGAATTATTTAGATATAATTTAAAAGATAACTTTGGAGCATTCTCTATATCATCATCATCTATAATTTTTATGTGAATATCTTACATTGGTTTGGAAGATCTGCATCGTCTATGTCATATTTTGGTAATCCTTCAGTGAAGAAATGGAATAATAACATGAAAGCATGCATTTTAAGGAAGAGTTTTAGGTGGTCAAGCTCGGTTGTTATCTCTTTTTCTCCGTTATTCATTTTGATCATTGTATTCATAACCTTTATAACTGTTTCTTCATTATAGATTTTCTTTAATTCTGGATTGTTTTTGATGTCATAAGCGTAGAAAGAGTTATCTGTAAATACTGAATTACTTGATCCTATAGGCCCAGTGATAACTTGTTTAAACCCTGTATCTAAAGATTCTTCTCCAAATGCCCAAAGGTAGGTAGCACCAAGATCTATGATATTTTTGGAGCTGATAAATCTGTCAATATCTACCGTGAAATCATGACATACAATTTCAGCTAAGAACTCGCCTAAAAAGAATCAACTCAGTGAAATGCATGGCATTTTGAGCTTAATAATCATCTGCCTATAATCTTCCTTCAAAGGTGTCTTCTCAGTAAATTCTTTCTTTAGTTTAAAGTCATAGAAATCCCTCATTCCATCATCATAATTTATGTTCAAATCAAGGCATTTCATCAGATATGTAAATTGGTTTTTAGATATTTGGCAATGAATAGGGCTAAATGAAATGTCGATTCACATAGCTTTATTTAAAGCTAAGGGATCTATATACTCTAAAGTCTCTGAGTGTATAAGCTGCTTCACATCAACTTTTATTAATTCACAAGAGCCCATCTTTCCATCACGGTGATAAAGAGTTGTCTCTTCAATATTTATCTTAAAATTACAGAATCTGACTGGCTTTTCAGATGTCAAATTCCATTTTCCATGCTCAGTTATCATTTCTGAAGCAACGAAGATATTTCCAAGGAAAATTGTGAATTCTTCTGTATAGTGGTTTCTTGCTCTCAAAATAATTCATGGATTTTTAGCTTCTACAATTAAATCAATAATTTCATCTTCTTGGTTAAGATCGTATTCATCAACTTGGTCTTTTTCAAAGAATTTTATTAATTTTTGTTCAATATTTGAAACAATTTCGTCTTCGTAAGGATTTGTGTCTGTTAAACTATCCAAAAATCTATCAAAAAAGTAGTCTTTGAAACGCATAAGGTAGTCAAGCTGGAAAATATACTTAATAGAAGCCACACTAATCTTAATAACATTCTTTCTTTTATGAGGCTTACAAGGACAAGTTGGATTAAAGAATTTACAGTTGAAAGTTAACGTATTCTTCTCTTTTGTATCTCTCAAACCCAAAATTTCAAACATCCTACTCTTAGTTTTAAATTGTTCTGGCTTCCTTGGGTCTAAGGTATATGGGAAGTTAGTCAAATCGTATAAACGGATACCTCCCAGTGATCCACCGAGTTCATCATGGTCGACATACATATCATAGGTAACTTGAGTCTCTCCAATTTTGATTTTAGCTATTGGAGTTGCATATTTATGATGCAGGAAATCCCCTTCCACTTCTGACAAAGATCATTTAACGATAATGTAAGGGTACGGGAATTTCTCACAGTTATGAGATGATACTTCAGCATGCCCTTTTTCGACCACATCTTTAGCTATTTTATAGATAATATCTGAACTGTTTACAGCTTTCATTATTTGAGATTCTATTTTGTTTAGTCTGTCTTTATAACCTAATTTTATTTGTTCTTCATCGTATTCGTAGATATACCTTATTCTTCTCGTTCTTTTAATTAAACTTTTAATGATAGGTGGGTAGTAATTCATCATTAAATATCCAACTCGTATATATACTCAGATCTCATCTCCTGAAGGATTCTCAGGTTTTTCATTTAGTTCAATTTCGATTTCAACAAAATTATTGGATGATTTCTCTGGTTTTTGACTTGTAGCAATTACATTTAAATTAACAGCATCTGAATGATTGACTGCTTGGCCACTACCGATTCCAATATAGATACATATGCCTACTACTGGCTTATCAACTTTGAGTTTTAAGTCATTTAGATGTGCTGTTATCCAAGTGCTCCCATCTAATTCATACCATGTAGCTTTAAGCTCAGGACATTCTGCTACTAAATAGAATACTTTTGCATGAGAATCTTTCTGATCTTGCTCTATTTCCTTAAGAACGACTTCTTCGCTATTATCAGCATTGGCATTCAGCTCAATAACTATTTTATGGACTTGGTATCTAAACTTAGCTTTTGTCTCATTATCTTGGAATGAAATTATACAAGACCCGAATTTACTCCGAAGTTCAATAGCATGGGGTTCACCGACTTTATCTGAAACATCTATAATTGCTGTGTCTTTAAGGAACATACTCAACTCTTCAATTAAATCAGTGGCTTCTCTATAGAAGTACAGATAGTTTCCAGAAATAATTGCATATCTCTTAGCAAAAATTTTAATGTTGGAGCCTCTTTTTACAACAGTGGATATGAACTTTGCTTTTGCCATTACTTTCTCTTTTTCTTTTATCATCCCTTGGACAATTTCTTCAGGGTCTTCATAGGTGAAACTTCTATGGATAGTAACTAACTGGTTATAGATATTATTATTTAGATTGAATTTCACAGGAGAAGCCTTTGCTATCAACTCTATTTCACCTCTTCCTTGAGGGGCTTTAATAGCAGTACTCATTCCTAACTGGCTTTCTATCTGGAAACCCTCTAAAACAGTGAATTTATCAGGCTCAAGGCTGATATAATGATCAGGTAATGTGCCATCACTCTCTTTGATATTCTTTATGAGTTTTATATCTTGTTTAGCAGTCGCTTCCCAAATCTTATAGTTTTTGAAGAATCTCATCATCACTGAGCTAATCCCGAACTTATAATATTCATAATCATCTTTAGGCTTTTCACTTTCGAGATTGAAGTTACCCAAATTTATAGCCCACATCTCAGAATTTGGGTCGTTTTTGATTAATGGAATTAATAAAATTGGACTGTAAATACAAATTTTGATATCTTTCCTTCCTGCTTTAATAGATTCTTGGAGTTGGGTTCCTGCTCCTTCTTTGAAATCAGCCCATTTCTCAGCAGCTTGTTCTTTGATTTGTAGATCTATCTCATTTTTAAAGAAATAGACAAGTGTTTTAATAAACGAGCCTTCATATATAA
This sequence comes from Euplotes focardii, assembly GCA_001880345.2. Taxonomy (NCBI): domain Eukaryota; phylum Ciliophora; class Spirotrichea; order Euplotida; family Euplotidae; genus Euplotes; species Euplotes focardii. The sequence continues at coordinate 8,496 of MJUV02000058.1, forward strand.
CCTTGATTGGATTTATTGTTAAATCCAATGAATGTTCAATCTCATTTCCCGGTGAATTCTTAAGATATGTCATTTTCCAAAAGACATCGCTTTCATCCATCTTCTCAATTATTTCAAAATGCTGGTCTGAGTCCATTTTGAGTCCAAAATCTCTAGTTTGTGCGTTTATAATCATTTGTCCATTTCCATACTGTTGGACTCCTAACCCAATATCATGAAAATAAAGATCAATATTAACTTTGTTATATATCAAGTTCAGCCCTCCTTTCTTCACTAATAACTCCAAATTAATATTTTTAATCTCTGAAGGATCTTTAGTCTCCTCTTGATCTTCATCTTTCAAAAATTTCTCCTGAAGGGTTTTATACACATTTTCAATCTCTTCAGGAGATATACTATCCTCTTCTTCTCCTTCCTCTTTCTTTGCTTTAAAAAACCCAAACCAGCCTGCTTCATTTTTCTTCTTCTCCTCTTGATCTAACCTTATCTTCGTAATAACCGTAACCCATTTCTCTAAATCAGATTTATCAACAGCAATAATAATATGATGAAGCTCATCTTTATCATAACTTTCATTTTGCAAATACTGTTGAAACAATTTAATAAATTTGACTTCGTATTCCCTCTTCTTTGATTTTGAAACTCTAAATTCGTATATACTCCCTTTCTTCTCTTTTTGTAATTTAACAACTGCTTGAATAGCGTATTTCCACCACATCACAGCATTCTCATTTGAGATATGATCGTCTGTAAGGATCCCAGGCTTTTTTATTGAAGAAATAGATCTGATTGGCTGCATGAATTTAAATCTTTTTGTTGAATTACTAGAACATCTTATTTTATAGAACTTACTAGAGTGTTTGGAATTTTGAATAATCACCTGCAGCCTCAGCTAAACGGCAGATGTTATCGTACTGGTCTTTGAATAGCTTTACAGAGAAGTTGTCAACTTCTATATTTAGTTTTAGCTTCGCGTCTTCAGGATCAATGATTTTGGATGTTTGTTTTAGTTTCCCTTTTAGTCAGACTATGGAACATTATGGTATATGAACTTACTTGGTTCTATTATGTAATTGTAATCGTCAATATGACTGCTTCCCATCGGAAATAGAATCTCCATAAAGTCATGCATATCTTCTTTGTTTGCTCATTCCTCAGAGGCTAAAGATTCTTCTTCAGATTGCCAATAAAATGCAAATTTATCAATAGATAAAAGTTTAAAAATTGGCATGTCTTTATTTTCAGTTTTTGTTCTATCGAAAAACTGTTTCTGCCAATTTTCATTACAAGTCTGTGCTGAAAATTCTTTTAGTGTGAATCCAAAAGAGTAAGGTTTAGAGGCAAAAATAGTGTCTTCAAATCTGATGTGGATATTTCTAAATTTCAGTGATAATATCTTACTTAATAGTAACCTGCAAATTATCTACTATCTTGGCTGTCAGATTGCCGAAATACCCTGAATCCTTTTCCACTTCATTCTAAGCATTATTATAACTCCCATACCTTCAGTTTATTTTGAATATTTTCTCCGAAAGAAACAAGGTTTTTGAGTTTATCTTCATAATTATTGAAGTCAATGATCTGCCATTCTTTATTTCATTTGCGGTGCTAATTAGGAATTAAAATCAACCAAAATAGATAACTTACTAATAATAAGGTAAAGTGATTCTAAAACCACAATAACAGGCTGAGAGGAGAGACTTCTCCATGGCACTTTCACCTAAATATGTTATTTCAAGTCCGTACCTGTAATGTTCCGATTTCTCCATAGATGAGTTTAAATGGTAATTTGAAACTATCTAAAGCATCTGACCTAACTTTTACATTTTTAAGGTTTATATCTCCCTTCCAAATCTGAATTATTAGATATGTGAATACTTACCCCTACGCTTAAGTGTTCTTTGTCAAGGCCTTCAAGGTACTTTCCAAACTGAGATTGGAGTAATTTCTCAAGTATTCCTTCAAACATATTTTTTAATAATATTTAACTTCCTCCTGGGGTTTTGGGGTTTTGGGGTTTTGGGG
>MJUV02000059.1:0-10343 GCA_001880345.2 Euplotes focardii
GCTCTTCCGATCTAGAGGCCTCTTTTATATTCAAAATTTTAATTCTATTAAAGGAAACAAAAGTGAGAGAAGATTTTTCCCTGAATTCAAAATTCTAAATATCAGAAGAAATCAAATTTTGCTGATATTTGTACTCATAAACATCATAAAACTAGTCAGCTGAACAGGTAAACTAAAATCTAGATTTTTGCAAGTATTAAGTTTGAGCACTGTTTGGTGTATTTTATAAAGGCAACAAAATTGGAGATTGTTATATATAGATTAATAGGTTATAGCATAAAAGTAATATGGGAGATGGTTATTTCTGTGAAAGTGTTAATACTTTATAGGGGAGATTAGGTTTTACAAAAAATTTAATGACACTTGATCAAATAGTGGCAAAATATATCCTGTTTTACTTATCAACTAAATTAAAATTCTAAAGAAATAAATCTTCTTGTACCTCTAAATTATTAGGAAACAAAAATGAAACCTCACTTACATGAAACTTATTTGTGTGTTAATGAGTGGTTGGATCTTCAAATTGATATTAAACATTTAGTTATTTTCCTTTCTAATAACAAACATTAAGAATTACGAAATAAATTAGTGAACCTCAACTTTAGTAAGATTTAATCTTTTTCTAGAAGAAGGAAATATTAGTGAGACAAATAAACAGAAGAGAGACTTGACAACTGTAAGTAGAAAATATGAACAAGAAAATTAATGATATGCTTAATATTAGAATTTAGATAATCTTAATTTTATCAATTAGTTTTATTGATTTTAAACCTAAGCCTATTAGAAGCACTAAGTATTTATTTCTTTTATTGCTCGAGCCAGCTTCGTTAAAATAGACTTGGAAATATATTTCTAACATATTTTAGAAATTACCTTGGGGGTTGCTAAATTTAAATAAAATTTATGGTATTTTAAAACAATTTTAAGCCTTTATGAATGAGATTAAAAGATCGGTGAATGAGCTATACATAGTGAAGTACTTGCTTAGGTAGAATAAATATTTGCTCAAGCAACTTTATAGTCATCATTTTAGAGAACAATTTTAAGATTTAGCAATACAAATTAATCTAATAAGATTAGTCCCTTTATATAATGCTGCTAAAATTAAAGATATATGCATAAACTAAATTTGCACTAATTGGTTTTTGATTAAATTTTTTCTAATTTTTCTTGAAATAGATTTTCAATACAGGAGTCGACTACAATTTTCCGTTAGTATTAGACAATGACGGTCTATCTCAGATATCAAATCTGTTTGAAATTTCAGGTAAGGAAGAATAACATTTATTCATAGATACTGTTTATGTCTGTGGAATATATGCAACTGGTAAGTTAAAATTAAATCAAATTTAGGCACTTATAATACATTAAATACTTATGCTTTTATGATGACAATGGATTATGATGGAGTTGTCCTTGATATGAAATTTTTTGAATTTGGTGATGCTGCTACAGCTACTGACTGAGATTATAAAGGTCAAAAGATAGCAATGTCGATAAAAGGGTAAGATTTGAACTAAAAAGGTGTATATTATTAGAGTTATTCTTAGTTTCTGTATTATATCATATAATATCTGTAAATTCGATAAATCATACAATAGAAATAGAACTTTTTGAAGTATTTGAATTAACAATTAACTCTTTTTAATAGCACAACATACGCAATAATGAAATTAAACACAGATCTGACTATTGATAGTTACAGGACACAAGATGATACATCTACTTTTGTGTTTTCTAGGTATCTAGATGAAGGTGAATATGTCTATTATGGAGAAGAAGGAAATACTTTAGTGGCATATTCATCACACACTTTAATACATGATACAAGATATAAAACAGTATTTGAGAACCAAGGTAGCAAAATTCATCATTGTAAAGGAGTTGTTGAGAGAACAAATAAAGTCTCAGGGTTCTATATTTATGGTAGCGCAGGTAAGTATTTAGTTTATTAATGAAGCAGGATCTCAAGTTTTAATCATATACAAACTGAAAGCTACAGATGGATCAATAAGAGGTTTCTTAAATATTGGTAAGAAAATTTTTAACTTTTTATAGCTCATAGTTATCAGAATATTAATGCCAAAATGGAATATCTTCAAATTGCTAAAATAGTTAATAAGGATCCTGTAGCTATTTTCCAAGACCAAAGAAGTAGTGGAAATGTATTATGTTTCCTCTTCTATGGAGAAAATATAGATTCAGTAAATAATGCATTCGCTCTGCATATTTCCTTGATACCAACTGCTGCTGTGGCTTTTGAGGAAGGCTCAGATGATTATATTTTTGTACTTGGCTATGATGGAACAAATGTCTATATAATGATCGTAAGTTTTATAAAATAACACATATAGTTTAAATATGATGCTCCATCTCTTACCAAGATTTCAGCGAGGAGCTTCACAGTTATGAATGGAGCTTACAAATCAACCATCTCATTAATAAACTCATATTTTTATGCAGTGTGGACAGCAGACTCTTTTGGTCCGACAATATCTGCTGAAAATGCAGCTATTTATAAATTCGATAATTTAGGAGCTATTCATGACTCTTGATATGATTTCGGAACTGAGATTGCTTTTGCTATAACTACTGAGACAACTTGGACGTTCAGTACCCCAGATTTTAGCTTGCTTGTCACTGAAACAAGTAATTCTTCAGGAATGAATGATACAGCTGGATCTATTACGATCCATGATATCTTCTCTACTAATTCTTACTATTTCCAAGCAGATAAAGCAAGAGGATCAACAGGAGGAGATCTTTGAGAATTAAAAGCTGCATACTTAAATAAAACAAGTAAAGATACTTCCTATTCAACAGATGAAACTGATAGTAATTGGAGTAAAGCTTATGATATGATTCAGGATAAAAATGTCCCTTTCAAAACTGATTTATTAATGGTAGATGGTTCTGCTTTACCACCTTTTTTCTCAACTCTCAATGGGGTAAATACGACTTTAAATTTCAAAATGATTATTGATTTTACAAATGCAGTACCTTCTTATGATCTCACCACTTTATACGAATTAAACATAAAAGTAAATTTAAAAACATAAAATTTAGACTACTCTTTTGAACGCCCTCGATCCTGTAGAGCAAGACCTATTAGTAATTTTATATTTTAAATATTTAGACAAATGTGACCGTGACCAATGTTCCTTTGCTGACATCAACACTGACTAATCATTCATTACAGATAGGACTAAGACAAAATTATACTCTTACATTTCAAGCAGAATCATTAGCAATAGGTACTTTATTAATCTAATTTTTAGATGGTTCTCCCACTGGAGTTAAAGTTGAATGTCGAGATAAAGATAATGATGCTATCTCTACCATCTGTCTCTTTGACGGCGGTGATTTGTAAGCTAACCTAAATAATAAACCTCATACTATAAATATAGAACTAAGATGTATATTGAAACATCAGATTATGGATTAGCAACCACAACTAAAGAATTCTATGTAGAGGTGTATTACTGGGATACTGTTAAAAGACAATATCACTTTAATACATCATTTATAAACACTGCTCCGACGTTTAGTACTACACAGGCAAATATTGTAATCAACTGAGGATATGACTTAAATGTTACTTTGCCTACAGCTATAGATCCTGATGGAGATATTGTAGAATATTACATTGTTTCACCAACTATTTCATACACACAAACACTAGAATCTTTATCTTCCACTAAGATCATTTTTACTAATGTAGACTGAGCTTATGATGGGACTTATGCTGGATATAGTTTAAGAGCATATAAGCAAGGAGCTAGTACAGCCGTATATGGACAGATTACATTTGATGTTATTGTCAATGTTCTTCCAATAGTAAGTTTACCTTATTTTATCATATTTAGGGAAATGGTTTATTTAGTATTGGAAGAAATAAAACTGTTTATGATACTCAGACATACTTTAGCGGAGGCCCTTGATTTGATGACGATGATTCATATACATGGAATTTCACTGTTTCTCCTATCCCAGTAGGACCTTTCATGACTCAACAAGGACCTAATGGACCTGGATGTAGGTTTAATTATGACTCAGCTATTAATAATTCTTTTGCTGGTACTTATACTATAACGATGTATGCTTATGATTATAACTCAAATTCAACTCAACATGGAACAGATTCTTTTACAGTGATAATCAGTGAGAATAAAGGACCAGATGTAGGAGTAGCCATTCCGGATATAGATATATTGAATTATGTAGGTGGAGATTTTACTCTGCCAACTGGAATATTTACTGACATTGAAGGAGATCCTATTATTCTTAGTCATAGTATATCTCCTCCAACTTCTTTAATTTCCTCTAACATTCCACCCAACATAAATATTATTTTCTCCACAGATTACACGACCTTAACAGTCTCTTCGTCGTCTGTTGCAGGAGATATTGGTACCTACACAATCACGTTGACAGCTACAGATGGGCACCCAGACACTAGCACCTCAACTAACACATTAAAAGTACACATCAATATAAACAACCCAGTGACCATAGACAAACCTCTACCTGACATCCTCTTCATTGCTGAAAGACTCAATGAATTCACTATTGCTGCAGATGGGTTTTTAGATGATGCAGCAGAGACTATAATATATACAAATACTGTTAGCCCGGCTGCAGGATTAACTTTTTCGAGTCTAGAGAGAAAGATATCTTGGACTCCAACTTTAGCAGATATTCAAAATTATACTTTTACATTGATTGCTTCAGATGGTCATGCTGCTAATGCAAATGTTTCTCAATCTGTAAGTTTTAAATTTAATATTATAGTTTACTATTGAAGTTATTGGAAACGAAGCCCCAGAAGCGAATCAAGTATTGCCTGATGTAACAATTATGGCTTTTTACGAACTTGATATTCAATGGAATAAAGCACTTTTTACAGATATTAATGGAGATATAATCAATGCTGTTATTGTCCATAATTTCACTGGAAGCTGGTAACAAATTATAATTAATAATATAGGGCTACAACTGATACAACTAATGTTTGGCTTAAGGGAACACCTGCAAATACAGATATTGGTACTTATGGTGTTATTTTAAAACTATCTGATGCTGAACCAAAAGAGAATAGTTATGAATTTGCAGTCACAATTACAGAAAATCATGCTCCTGTTGTGGTAAGTGTTTATAAATAATAGGTTAGGGTTCATATACAGCAGATCTTCAAAGTAACTGTATGGTGTTATTTCAATTTGATATATCAACTGTTTTTACAGAGCCAGATGGAGAAACTATGAGTTGGAATTTAATAGATGTGGATGCAACTTTATCTCCTTGGCTTTCTGTGGATAATATTGTAATTTCAGGAACACCTCCTTTCACAATTACTGATTATAACGAAACATTCAAATTAGAAGCTGTAGACTTTAAAGGAGTTTCTACTTCGACTGCATTCTCTTTCAAAATTTTAAAGAATGGTCCTCCTAAGTTCTCTGCTATGCCAACAATTATCTTCACTTGATATGAAGGGGTTAACTGCCAGATAGATTTTAGTCAATGGGCAAGTGATGATGAAGGAAATACTATAACATATAATGGAACTGCTTGAAATCCCACAATGTCTTGATATAATTTTGATATTAATAGTGGTATATTTGAATGTCTTCCTACTTTTTCTGATGTACAAGATGACTATAAGCTTGATGTATTCTTAAATGATGAATTTTCAGCTCAAAATGGAGCTAATTATAATACAATGACTATTCATATCAAACCAAATTCTGCTCCAGTCCTGAATGAAACATTCTCTGATATAAATTCTATCGCAGGACTTCCTATTTCTTTCACCTTTAACATAACTGCTTTTTATGATCCAGATGGGGAGGTGCTTTCTTATAAATATATCTCTAATGATACAAGTATAAACTCTTGGTTAGCTTTTGATAGCACAACACGTACATTTAGTGGAACTCCTATTGTAAACACTGCTGTCGGAACTTATGAAATAACCTTAACCGCAGAAGACCCAAATGCTAATTCAGCTGATGCATCTACTACTTTCAATCTCATAATAAGTATAAATAGTCCTCCTGTAGTATCTAATTCAGCAACTGATCCATCTTGTATAATATCTCATTATTCGCTTGACTACACTATACTAAAAAGTGGGTATAGTGATCCTGAGAATGAAGATATTATATTCACATTCAGTGTAAATGATACTACAAAGGGATCTTGGGTAACTTTTACCCAAAATAATACAGCTCTTCATTTTAGTGGAACTCCTGATAATACTCAATATGGTGATATTATTCTTAACATTCAAATTAGTGACGGACATGCAAGTAATGGACTTATTACAGATGATGTTATTATATGAGTTACTCAAAATCAAATTCCGTATATTTCTGGGACTCCAACAGCTCCTCCCAATGTTATTGCTGGTGACTTGTGGGCTTATGACTTTGATTTAAGCTGGGTTAAGGATGTGGAGAATGAAGATTTAGCGCATACATGAGGAATTAGTCCTGATAATGGGTGGATGGCTTGTACTGGAAATTCTACTCATATTCATTTAGAAGGGATTCCAAATTCTAATTTATATGCTGTAGAACATGAACTTACCATAGTTATTACAGATACTCATACTGATGTAGCAGATTTAACTTTTAATATTAATTTCACTATAACTGAGAACTATCCTCCCACTCTAAATGCGGTTTCAGATCAGTCTATACAAGCTCCAGATGGAAAAACTTGGACATACGGAGCAAGTAAAGCTTTAGATCCAGAAAACCTCTCTTTAACAAAATCAATAACCGTAAACAGCTCTACATCAATTCCCATATGGCTAATTTACGATCTAAGTGTTTTCTCATTTAGTATCATATCAACATCCAACTCTATGGCCGGATTACATACAATAGAATTGACAATAGACGATACCTTCAACCCATCCATTTCTACCTCCTTTATACTAGAAATCCTCAATCAAACTGCTCCAACACGTATAGGAAGTCTATCAAACTCGAACATAGTTAATTACAACCTCCTCTCCATCACTCTTCCTATCCTCTCAGATTTATTTACTGACCCAGATAGCCGGCCAATGACTAATGATATAAGACAACAGAATGGAGATCTTCTTCCCTCTTTTCTAACTTTTAATACTATGGAAAATATATTAGCTGGAACTCCTCTTTTTGTACATGTAGGAACTTGGAATTTAGAGTATGTGGCTATTGATGATCATGGTAGTGAAGGACTTATACCTTTTAATATTATCGTTAAGCGTAAGTCTTAAATTGTTTATTTATTAGCATGATATTTTAAATGCCTTAATTGTACAACCGAAGATTATAATCAATGTAATCTTTGTAAAGATGGATATTTTTTGATTTATGATCAGTGTAAGCTTGAGTGCATTGAAGGCTTTACTGAGAATGTTGTAGCAAAGACTTGAGATCAATGACATGAATACTGTAAGTATATTCTCTATTCTCTATTATCATAATATCTAACTGTCTCTTAGGCTTAACCTGAAAAGATGTAACCAACACAAACTGCCAATCCTGTAACCCAGGCTACTTCTCTCTATCAAACGGTTGCTACTCAACCTGCCCCTCAGGCTACTACGGAGATCTAGCTAGTCTAACTTGCCAACCATGTCATGAAGCATGAACTGAATGTTATGGCCCATCCCGATCAGACTGAACAGGTTGTAACCAAACCCTGACCTACGTCCTTGCTGACACAACTTGTAACCCAGTAACCTGCCTTACCGACTACTACCTCAACAGCACTGACCTCAGCTGAAGAGAATGTGACTCAGGCTGATCCTCGTGTGATTACCCATCTCCCAATCACTGATTAAAATGTAATTCTGTGCATAAAATGCTGAGTGAAGGAACTTGTACTTTTTGTAATGATGTTGTTGGATATGTTATTAATGATTTTGGGACTTGTGAGGAGGTGTGTGGAGATGGGTTTAATTTAGGAGAGTATGAATGAGATGATGCTAATTTAGCTGATGGAGATGGCTGATCTAGTAGTTGACAGATAGAGGTAGGATATATGTGACAGGATGTTACTTGTTGGGAAATAGTGAAGCCATCTGCTGTTATTTCATCTGTTTCCAAAGATAATATATGTACTATTACATTTAGTGAAGTTGTTATAGTTAGTAATTTTACAGTTCTTGAAAAGAGTTTGAAAGCTAACATTAAAGGAACTCAAACTTCTTATATCTTTGACTATCAGATATATGATCCGGCTAATGTAACAAAAGATGCTGAAAATATTACAACATTGCAAGTTAGTATCTCCAACGTTCTCGCATCTCTCAGTGGAAATGGAGTAGAGAAAATTGAATTTTGGCTTGAAGATCTTACAGCTATTCAAGATGTTATTGGAAATAATTTTACTGAAGGAAAAATTTCAGGAAATCTAAATTATAAAGAATATATTTCTAAAGGTAAGTCTAACTAATTAATAATACTTCTACAGAGGATAAACAGAGTGCAGAATCAGGAGGTAATTCTATGAAGTATACCTTAATAACAATGTTCTCTGTTAATATGGGTTTAAAGGCAATAATATCATCTTCAGCTGCTATGATGTGGTCTTTAGTCCACGTTCTCCAAGTCTTCAGATATATTTTAATGATCAACATCGAAATGCCTAAAATAATGGACATTCTCATGAAATATTTAGCTGTTGTTATTGGAGAAATCGATGAAATTGAGGATTTAGTTCCAGATTTATTAGGAAAATATGCTTTGAATTTGACTACTCTGGGTATCAATACCACAATATATACAAAATTTGAAGAAAATGGTAAGAGTATTCTTTTCTAAAATCTAGGATATGATTCTCCCTTCATTGCTGTACTCTTCAGCAGACAAATGACAATGATTATGACTGGATTCATAGTTACTATTCCTTTCACTTTAGTTGGAATGCAATTATTTAAGAAAGGGAGCTGACTACACACAAGATTATCAGGTCTTTGGTCAAGCTTATGGTGGAATGCTCCAGTCAGAACTTTTACTGAGATTTATATTGAAATTTCCCTTGCTTTCTTCTTGAATACTCTCAATGTAAGAACTTAAATTTACACGTTTAGATACGATTCTTAACAATCAGTGGAATAATATGAACAGCTATCATGTGTATAGCAGGAGTAAGGATAAATTTGCTAATCTATAGTTTTTTGTAATATTCTGGCCTTTCATTGTATTGAACATAATCTGCACACCTCCAAAAATCCTCAAAAGACCCTCATTTGACCAAAAATATGGCACATTAACAGAAGATTTTCATTTATCTAGATCACTTTTCCAAAGAGCATACTATCCTATATTTGTTTTCCAAAGAATCTTAATAACAGGAATTCTAGTAATAATGTATGAAAGTCCGTTACTCCAAATAGGACTAATCTTCATGATACAAATATCCGTAAGTTTTGTTTCTTGACCAAATCTAGATAATCATCTACCTTATCAAATTCAAACCTTTCAAGCAAGAATTACAGCAAGTTATCTGAGCTTCTGATGAATTTACTATTATTTTTGGACTAATTCTATTAGTTTTCTTATGGAAGAATCAGAATGATCAAGAAGTTAGCCTAAAATACTCTTTCGCTATTATTGGGGTTGTTTGTGCAAGTCTATTCAAGAACTTATCTGTCATATTTTATAATTTAATTACTGATGCCTATAAGAAATTTAGAGCAAAAGCACATAAAATGATTAATTATAAACAGAATAGACGTAGGAGGTTAAAGAAGGAGAAGAAAGAAAGGGATATAAAGGCGCAAGAGATTCAAAATAATTTAAATCTACTTAATAATAAACCTCCTTGTGACGGTATTAAAAAGGGTATTGATGAAACTACAGTTAATAATATGATTACAACTACACCACAACAATTCATCTCTCTTAGTAAAGCCCAAAGTCAGCCAGAGCTCAGAAAAGTTAAAAGTGAAGAAAATAGAAATCAAAATAATGGTGGAATGAGTTCACCAAAGAAATTAGCGAAGAAGAGTCTAACTGGAATCCTTAATATGTAAGTATAACCAGCATTTATTTAATACCAAAATTTGACATAATTTTCAATTGAGCTAAACTAAATACTTCAATTTCTTAATATTTTATAGAAAATCCACAAGAATTAAGATAAAATACAAAGATCGACTCAAGAAGAATAAACTAAGTAGTATCGATGAAAAACCTGATGAAGAAGAAAAACTATAATTTTTGAATAATCAGAAATAAATAGAAATATTTATTGATAATATATTCATTCATATTTGATATATTTAAATATTTCAGTTCTTATATGATAGCCCGGGGTTTTGGGGTTTTGGGGTTTTGGGG
>MJUV02000060.1:0-10330 GCA_001880345.2 Euplotes focardii
CCCCAAAACCCCAAAACCCCAAAACCCCATACTACTTTAAGAGAGTTGATCTCTAAAAATATTAAATAATTCATATATACTTCATTGTAGAAATAGTAAATAATTTTAGTTTTATCAATATTGTAATTTTATTATTCCTCTGGGTTCTCACTAATCTCAGTTAGCATTTTCTCACTAGTGTACTTTTTAAATGATTTCTGCATTATTATAGGCTTTCTGTTTGATTTAATTAATTTTAGTCTTACCTTATTATTGTTCCAGACTTATACTTTCTTTCTATCTTTTCTGCTAGAGTAAATTTATCTTTGGATGGAGTTATGTTTTTTATTCCTCGACTCTGATTTTTTTCGTGCTGGGAATAAGCTTGAGTCATATTCGAATCTCAACATAAAGGAGATTCAAGCATTAAATCCAAAGCTGCTCCCAAAGATTTACTTAATTTGATCTTTTCAAGAATTTCATTGTCCTCTTTTTTGACTTTTTCTTCAGCATCTCTCTTAATTTTCTCTTTTCTTAACCGTAGTTTCTTATTTATCTTGGAATTTAATATTTTATGGGCTTTAGATCTGAATTTCTTGTAGGCATTTGTTATCATATTGTAGAGAATAACAGAAATATTTTTAAAAAGACTAGCTCAAATTATTCCAACAATTACAAATGAATATTTTAAACTCGCTTCGTGGTTCTTCTGGTTTTTGTACATTAATCCCAATATTACTAGGCCAAAGACAATAGTGAATTCATCAGATGCTCATATCACTTGTTGTAATTCTATTTTGAATGGTCTGAAATGTATCAAGAAAGCTATCATCTAAAAATTAATTAACACTAAACATACTCAAATTTGGATAATAAATATCAATCAGATCTGAAGTAAAGGTTCCTCATATAGCATCACAAGAATGGAAGTTATCAGAATTCTTTGAAATACAAAAATAACATAAAAAGATCTCTGATACAAAGTCTTCTTCACTCTAAAATCCTCAGTCAAAGTACCAAACCTCGTTTCAAACCCAGCCCTTTTCAAAAACTTTGGAGGAGTACAAATAATATTCAATATAATAAAAGGCCAAAACAGTACAAAAATCTATAAATTATTAAATCCAAACTTACTCCAGCTATTGACATAATGACTGTTCAAATAATTCCACTCATATTTATAAACCGTACCTAAAGATATTATTAATAAACTTACATTAAGAGAATTCAAAAAGAAGGCAAGGGAAATCTCAATATATAACTCTGTAAAAGTCCTAATAGGAGCATTCCACCATAGACTTGTCCATAAATTTAAGAATTTTGAGCGGAGGATGCTTCCTTTGGAGAACAGTTTTATTCCGATTAAGGCAAAGGGAATTGTAAGTAAAAAGCCTCCGAGGAGAAGAGTCATTTGTTTACTGAAGAGGACGGCAATAAACGGAGAATCATAGCCTATAGTTTAGTTAGAAAATTTACCATTTTGCTCGAAGCGGGAGTACATAGTTATATTTATATTGAGGTCTGTTAGATTTAAAGCGTATCTTCCTAAGAGGTCTGGCACTAGTTCTTCAGTTTCGTCAATTTCTCCAACTACTACTGCTAGATATTTCATGAGAATGTCCATTATTTTAGGCATTTCGATGTTGATCATTAAGACGTATCTGAAAACTTGAAGAACATGGATTAAAGACCACATCACAGCAGCTGAAGTTGAGATTATTGCCTTTAAAGCCATGTTAACTGAAAAGATTGTAATTAAAGTATATTTCATTGAATTTCCTCCTGACTCAGCACTCTGTTTATTATCTATATAAATGATTAAACAAATTAAAAAATTTCTGCTTACCTTCAGAGATGTATTCTTGAAAATTTAAGTTTCCTGTAAACTTTCCTTCTGAGAAATCGTTTCCAATAATATCTTTGACTACTGTAAGATCTTCAAACCAAAATTCTACTTTCTCATTCCCAAATCCATCAAGGGGAGCAAGAACATCATAAACTATAATTTTCATAGAAGTAATATTTTCTGCTTTGCTTGTTATATTTTTAGGATCGTAAATTTCGTACTGAAAATTATAAGTAGTTAATGGTCCAAGAATAGAAGCTTTTAAAGTTTCTTCAAGAGATGTAAAATTCTGAACTACGACCTCTTCACTAAATGTAATTGTGCATATATTATCTTTAGATACATAAGAGACAATTGCGGAGGGATTAACAATTTCCCATCAGTTTATTCCTTCTCATTTATATCCTGTTTCTATCATTCAGCTACTAGATCATCCATCTCCATCTTCATTGTTATTATCATCTCACTCATACTCTCCTAAATTTTGACCATCTCCACAGATTTCTTCTCAAACGCCAAAATCATTGATTTCATAACCAGGGATATCTTCACAAAAAGTACAAACTCCTTCAGTTAGCATTTTATGTACTGCGTTTCATTTTAGGCACTGGTGGATATCTGGATAAAGACAGGATTTTCACCCAGAATCACATTTTCCGCAGCTGAGATCAGTGGTGTTTAGGTAGTAGCCAGATAGGCATATAGCTGGGCTACAAGTGGTATCCCCAAGGAGGTAGTTGACCGTATTATCACATTCTGTACATTTAGATCTTGAAGGACCAAAACATTTAGTACATGCAGCATGTCAAGGCTGACAAGTCATACTGGCATAATCTACATAATTTCCATCAGGACAGCTATCATATCATGCATTTTCGAAATAATAATATCCTGCTTTACACGATTGACAATTAGTTTTTGTACTATCTTTTCATGAAGAGCCTATAAATAGTATTAATTGAGATATTTAAAAGAAAACTTACAATAATCATGTCAGTTATCTCAATTCTTCATTGTTTCATTCTTAAAAGAGCCTTCAAGTCATTGAGTACTACATTGAAAATACTGTAAAAAGTATCCATCTTTGCAAGAAAGGCATTGATTATAATCTGGATCATTACAGTTTAATCATTTAAAATGGCATGCTAAAAATATATTAATAAATCTTACGTTTAACTACAATTTTAAAGGGGATAGTTGCTTCTAAGCCATTATCATCTGTTCAGACATATTCTAAATTCCAAACTCCAACATCTGAAAGAAGAGGGATTCCAGTTAACTTATTATCAAACTGATTAAATCCCAAAAAACTTGGCAAAGAATATCCACTTTGTCTCCTAACACTACCGGTCATAACCCTATTATCTGGATCATCAAACATCTCCGTAATAAGAGGAAACACAACAACCAACACACTATAATTAACAATATTATAATCTTCCAAACTACTCTTCCTAACCGGTCCTGTATTCGCTAATATGGATAAACTAAACGTAGTTGAAACAACAGGATTATAAAAATCATCAATAACCAGTTCAATAATATAATCTCCTACAATAGAATTTGATGAAGAGATTATACTAAAGGAATAATTGGTTAAGTCATAAGTCAGCCAGCTTGGAGGTATAGTGTTGTTAACAGTTATTGTTTTTAAGCAGGGAAGGGATTCGGGGTCAGAAGATGTAGCAGATCCGTAGGTCCATGTTAGACCATCTGGAGGTAAGATGGATTTGTCCGTGAGAGAGGTGATTGTGGGTGGGTAGTTTATGGATACGGTGAAGTTTAGGGATAAGGTTAGATCTGATACGTCCGAATGAGGGTCTTTACTGGTTGTTGTGAGAGTGTATTCTTGGGCGTAAGTGTTGGAGTTTGGAGTTCCTTCGTAGTGTATATGGGTAGAGTTTAGTGTACATATGGCCCATCCGTTGTTTGGGGTTATTTCTCAGGTGTGAATCAGAGTTTCATCCTCTCCTTCAGAAATCCAACTCAGATCGAAGTCATAAGTCCATAAAAAGCCTACTATAACACTTGGAGGAGAAATTGGAATTCCAGAAATATAAGGAACTTGGTTTTCTGTTACTCATAAAGTAACCTCATCTTTGGTCATCCCTGTATCTGAATGTATATCAATTAATTCTATATAAAGAATAATATTGCCGAACTGGCTATTATTTGGAATTCCAGTGAAGTGGAGATGTGTGATATTTTGAGTCATGGATACCCAAGCGCCTTTAATAGTATCATTTACACTAAAACTATATGTAATTGTCTCATCCTCAACATCACTATATGAAGATTTAAGCACTGTATAATCAAGAACATAATGGGATATAATTCATGAAGGATCACTAGCAGGAGCTATTATAGATGGAGGAAAATTTTCAGCTATTAAAATATCCAAAGATTGGTTCAAACGAGTCACATTCCAAACATCTTCAACATAGAAATTAAGTGTGTAGGTTCCATTTAAAGTGTTGTCAGTTGCTGTCCCTCTCACTGTTCTATCAACAGGAGTATAGATCATAGGGAAAGAAGGAGGATTAAGTTCAATTCGGATAGTGTAAGCATCTCCTTCAAGATCTTTAAAAGCATTGGAAGGAACAGTATATAAGAATTCATAATAAACAGAAGTATTTGTAGGAACAGGTAATCCTTGATCTATCACAGGAGCATAATTTTCTTCGATAGTTATAATAAAAACTGCTATTCCATCTTCTGAATATAAATAAGTATCTTTTGCAGAAAGAGTAATTTCATAAACGCCAACAGCTGTATTAATGGTTGGAAATCCACTAAAAGTTCTAGTATTACTATTAAAAGACATCCAATCTGTAATACTTGAGATATTACTTTGATAATCATGAGTAATGATTTCTCCTTCTGAATAGTAGAAAGCGGTGGAGTTAAATGTAAAATCCATATTCTCCCCCGCAATAAATTGTAAATTCGCAAAAGTTTCGTTTTTAACAGAGGCACCGTTTGGTTGAATATTAATAATCATGAGAAAATCGTTAAAACTGTTGCTAGAAGCATATTCATCACTTAAATATACATTGAGGCCATAATCATTTTCAACATCAGCAGGTGCTGCAAGTCATTTGAATAGACCAGTATCAGTGCTGAAATTCATACAAGGCATGGTCTTGTTTACAACTCTGCCATTGTATTTAATACTATCTCCAGCATCATCTATTGCCCATTGACTAAAATCAATTTCTCAATTCACTCCTTCAATACAAGTGAATGTAGTACTAAGAATTCCAGTAAATCTAGGGGGATAATTTATCTTAACATTTAAGTAAAAAATTGCCGAAACAAGTAAGCCTTTAGGGTCCATAGCTTCGACAGTAAAAGATTGATTATAATCTGAAGAAATATATAGGGGAGTTCCAATAAGCATGCCAGTAGTATTATCTATTTCTAGCCAGGGTGAAAGATAACTTCCAATAGAATAAAGATTCCAGCTCATTTCTTCCAAATCTGGTTCACTAAATATCGTATTCAAATCAAATTGAAAAGAATGAAGTGAAAACATTTCAAGTTCTCGATTGTTTGTATTCTAAAAATCAAATAATTCAACTTACATAAAGAAGAGGATAATTCTCTCTTTTCTCGACCTCTACTTCTTCAGTGCTCTCAAGCCCTTCAGCATCATACAACCTAATCTCTACATTAAATATCCTAATATCACCATTCCCAGGAATCCCTTTGACTGAAGCTTTATTATTATCTATAACAGACCTAAAGATGACTTGTATATCTTACCAAACTCTTATGAAATTATGTGAAATCTCTGCATTCACAGTATCTTCCTCGTCATAATTATCGTTATCACCATTAAAGTAAGTTTTATTCCATAGAACATTTAGATCATACAGTGCTAATTGTGAGATGGCAGGGAGGTATTTGCCGGAAGTAGGGGCTATGTTTGGTATTACGGAGATGGTGTACTATAGAGATTAGAACTGGAGTAGCTTATGGATTTAGTCGTGTTAAAGTTTTGGAGATGGCTGTCTGAGGCTGTTAGGAAGATGGTGTAGTTGCCGATGTCTGAGAAGGTTGGTGTTGAGGTGAGTATTAGGGTACTGAGGTTGAAGGTATGAATGAGTGGAGGAATTATTGAATAGGTATATGTAATATTTTCTCCTTTATCATCATAAAAAGTGCAAGGAGGATATTTCAAATTGTACTTATCATAAGTAAGATAAATAGTGGAACCTGAACAAAAATAAGAAGTATCAGGTGGATTATTAGCTTTTATTATGACTGGAAACTGAATTAATGCAATAGAAGTGTCTGGGTGAGGATCCGTAGCAAAGAAAGTAACTGTGTAGTTGCCGCTATGGATAGAAAGAGAAGGAGTGATGAATATTGATGTGTAGTCTGGAGAGAAGCTGATAGGAGGAATTATGACAGAAGATGGAGAAACTATTGTATGAGTAATAGTTATATCTTCTCCTGTAGGCTCTACAAAACGTCCACTGGATATACTGAATACCTCATCTACATAATTCAATGCTCCATAACCTGAAATATTACGATAAACTTCTGGACCTTTATTTTCAAAAATCTCCAAACCAAAACTTTGATATTCATGTTGATAATAATTAGAATTATAATCATAAGCATCTATAATCACAATGTAGGAACCAGCATCAGAGTTATTTAGAGAAGGACTGTATACGAAATTATAATTAGGACCAGAGCTAGTAGTTTGAATCAGAATAGGTCCTACAGGTGCTGGATATATAGTGAAGTTCCAAGTAAATGTATCTCCTTCATTATCTATGAAACAATTTACAGCACTAAAGTCTGTTTTACTATCATATACATCTTTAGTTTGATTACTCATGCATATTCCTTGACTCTAAATAGAAATTAGTATATTTAAACTTACTCTCGGAACGGTGTTGATTATTACATCAAATGTTATTTCATTATAGATTGATTGAACGACTCCTTGCTTATGTGCCCTAAATCTATATCCAGTATATGTTCCGATATAAGCTCAGTCCACATTTGTAAATAGAATCAAAGTTGAAGATACAGATTCAAGTGTCTGAGAATATGGTACAGTTGGTGAAATAAAATCATATTCTATAGTATCACCATTAGGCTCTATTGCTATTGGAAGGGTAATATTGGTTTCATATCCTCAGTTAAGTACTATATTAGACTGAATAGTGCTGAATGATGGAGGATTAAATGAGAAGGTAACATTAAAGTAATACTGCCTTTTAACTGTACTCCAGTAATAGACCTCTACATAAAATTCTTTAGTTACTCCATCCAATGCTGCATCTTCTGTGTAAATATACATATCAGTTCTATAAAATTAAAAAATAGTTTTACAAGCTAGCTGGTTCAAAAAGACATAAAGTTGAAATAGAACTAGTATCTTTGTCTCTTCACTCAACTTTAACTCCAGTTGAAGATCCATCAACAGCCTTATTTGATTGGAAGGTAAGAGTATAATCTTGCTTATCTCCTATCAAAAGAGTCACATTGGTAAGTGAAGAAGTTAGTAAAGGATCATTAGTCACTGTTAGATTAATCTAAATGTTAAAATTAATAAATTACAAAAGTATCTTGCACAACTGGATCAAGTACATTATCAAGAGTCATCTATAGAAATTAAAATAGTTAGAATACCTTCATATTTAATTCGTATATTGTTGTTAAGTCATTAATAGGTGTAGCCAAAGAGAAGTCATAAGTAACTTTGTACAATCCAGTCGTATTCACTGCACTATCATCAATAGTTAAGAATGTTGGAAGAGATGAACCATTCACCATTACTAAACTTGTGTTGAAAGGAATATTCTTATCATGAGTTACATAATATTCTAATGTACTAGAAACATCAGTTTCATAAAATGCCATATCAGTCAAGATAGAAGTATTATTAATATAGGCAGACTTTAACTCACAAGTCTTTGATCCTGAATCACTTCTCTGTTTATCAGCTTGGAAATAAAAAGGAACAGAAGAAAAAGCATTATAAACATCTATTGTACCAGTCGAGTTACTCATTCCAGTATTATTTACAGTAGTTACCACATAAGAAGATGCTCCTAAAGAAGAGAGTGTACCTAATAAATCAGCAGCTATAACAATACTAATCTCATCTCCAAAACCATATCAAGAGTCTGGAAGTACACCAATATCATCAATCTTAAAAATAGCCGAATTAACAACCGAAGTATCAACTCCAAAAGAATCAGCCATAAACCCTGCATACCAATATCCATTAAACCAACTTATCTGTGACACATAAAGCCCATCTCCCACATCCAAATGCCTAACAGACTTCTTAACTAAACTTGCATGATTGGATTGAAACTATAAAGATAAACTAATAGACTTACAATCATTAAATATACTTTTACTCCATCATATCCAAGTACAAACACATAATTATCTATAGTAGAAGAAGTAGCCGCAGTTGGGATAACTGAAATATGTACATAAAATACATTGATTACAGTGTTAAGATCAGCAGATAATGTTATCAATCACAGTTGATCTGAAGGAGTACGGATGTTTTGGAATATGGATATTATGTTTAGGGATGGAAGTTGGGTAAGGTGGAGATGGTCAGGGTTGATGTTTATGAAGTTATGGGCTATGGAGGTTAGAACGGGTAAAGGGGACTGAGGGATTTCAAGGATGATATTTGGCAATTTGTAGGGTTTAGGGAGTAGAACGCCAGGGTTTGCAGAGATGGGGTTGGGATGTAGTAGTTGAGCAGGGTGGAAGTGGATATGGTGGGTTTAGGATGGTTTTGGATAGATCCTTGGTCTAGGAAGGTTGTTTTGTATACTCTGTTATTTAACCAAGGTTGATATCAATAAATACAGATAGAATTTCCAAGTTGTCCTAAATGTACATAGTCATCTCCAGAAACCTTCTTTGAGAATAAAAAGTTTGAAGAATCTTCGAAACTCTTAAACATATCAAAAGTAAGATCATAATCCAATTTAACAATCGCAAATTTACTTCTATAACCATCAATTTATCAAAACGTACCCTTTAATCGCTAAATTAATTCCCATAGTATCCTCTGATCAATCAACTCCATCTGGATTATCCAAATATCTATAAAATTTAATATCTTGAATGACTCCGTCATAATCCATTTTCAACATGAAGGCTTGGGTATTATATGTATTGTAAGTTCCTAAAATATTAGATTATTGTGCTTACCTGAACCATAAATTCCACAAACATACAGACTGCCTATTAAATTAGATGTTTTAGCATACCTGAAGCTTCGAACATATTCGATATTTTAGAGATTCCGTCATTTTCAAGGATTAGGGGGAAGCTGTAATCGACTCCTGTGTAGTACGTCTAGAAATCAAATTTAGTATTAGGGAATAGATAAATGGGCTCAATGAGACCTAGATTAATAATTATTCAAGAAAAAGTAGCTCTAAATGCTTGAAAGGAGGAAATGAATTCTTTTTGTAAGGACTAAGTGATATAAAACTCCTCTCATATTCATTTACTATGCTCAAGTTAATTTTTATGTAAAGTGGAACATCAAAGTGACAAGATTATGGGATGGGTCTTATAAATAATTACTTTTGAATTCCTTAAATGTATTCTCATAAAGAAATTTTAGGGAGAAAATATTTTTGAAAATTTACAGTTTTCGAAGAATTTACAGTTTTCGAAGAATTTGCATTTAATTTGAGATCTAACTGGACCAATCTTATAGTAAATGTGAAATTTAAGGAATTTAAAATTTAGTTAATGAGTGATTAATGAAATATGAGATAAGGAGACTTGATGAAAAGGGAGGTTTAAGAAGATAATTGATAAGTTAGGAATTTTTTGAGACTTGCGTTTTTTGGGAAAAAGAAAACAAAATTTAAAGATCTTCTAACAATTTTTTTTTGAATGAAATGTAACCAAACAATCAAACCCTCTTTACTATTTAATCTAAATCATTCCTTCGACTAATTTAAATAACGTCTTCTACAAATCCACCACCATTAACACCTATCCAAAACCTCACTTAAAACAACATCTTAAAGTCTGATTTTTTACTCAGAAAATACATTAAAAATATTTTAACAATTGCTCTAATTAATGATATTTTTGTAAATATTTAATGATTCATGCAAATACATATTTATAGAAAATGCTATTTGTAGTATTTTAGACAGTAGAGTAAGATTATAAGCTAAAGTTGTTTTAGAGATTGTTATATATAAGTTCTACTAAATATTTTTATGCATTAGTATTTATGTGACTGTACTTACCGATAAATCTCTGTGAACATTAAATTCTGATTCTGCAATTCCTTCTATATCAAAATAATAAAATCGACTAATATTTATAATTTGAATATAATTGTGTTTATTAATTTAGAGATTTGCAAAATATTGGGTCTATTTAACAAATATTTTTCCTACTTTATAATATGGTTGTAATATTTTGTATCATCGACTATTATAAGCAGAAATTATTTCAACACTTATGCATAAATTATAATGA
>MJUV02000061.1:0-10243 GCA_001880345.2 Euplotes focardii
CCCCAAAACCCCAAAACCCCAAAACCCCAATTTCTAAAATATTCAAATAATATATTTTAAATGCGACAAATATGGCAAACGTCACAGACCATGGTAGTTTTAGATTTATTAATATTCCTATAGATATTAATCCTTATTGTTTTAATATGAATTAGCCTCTCTTATGCTCAAAGTTGTAAGTCAGACGAATATTTCAATACTGTATCCTCAAATTGTACCCCTTGAGAGAATAAATTGTTTGGTTGCAATAAATGTGAGCTTAATTCAAGTTCAGAATTAGTTTGAAATCAGTGTAAATACGGATTACTACTTGCAACAGAGCCTTACAATCACTGTATAAGCGATTGTACAACTATCTCCAGCAGGTATGTTAATAATCCTTTCACACAATCATGCGAAGATTGAGGGCTCCATTGTACAAATTGTAATTTACTGACAGGATGTACAGATTCATCCCTGATTGGTAAGCATTGGTGAAATTAATTTTTAGGCAAAGGATATAAACTACAGGTTCAAGGAACACATATGAGCTCAGGCTTTAAAGAAATTACGAAATGAGATGATAGTCGATGAGAAGATTGTACAAATGAGAGTTCAACTCAATGTGATAAATGCTTTGATTCTATTTCTCTTGATACTCCATGTATTTTTTGTACTAACACTGACCCTGGTTGCTTACAATGAGATTCAGTTGATACAGCAATATGAGCTGTGTGTAAGGAGGGATATGGACTAAACACATCGACAGGTACTTGTATGACTTGAGTAGAATCTAATTGTAAAAGTTGTACAGTTAGTAGGATAGAGATTATTACTCCACCTCCAATTCCATTACCTGGTGAGGAAGCAGAATTACCAACTATCACTTATGAATATAAAGAGGAATGTGACTCATGCAAAGATAAATTTATATTTAATTCGACATCTAAGACTTGTCTAACTTGCAATCCATTAGGATTAGATTGGAATAAAGGAGAGTGACTACAGTGAGATCTTACCCAAACATGCCAAACATGAGAAGAAGGATATTTTATAGGAGTCTCAGACACCACCTGATACAAAACATGTCCAAGTGGAACTTTCCCTCAAATCACACTCAACTCAACAGGCTCAATCTCCTCCAACAAATGATCATCTTGCCCTACCGAATGCTCACATTGTAACGGAGACGACCCCTTACTCTCTTGCCTCTCCTGCCCCATCACCCAACACCTCTCCATCACAGACATAGCCAACCTCTCGGGCCAATGCCTAGACACCACAACCCGCACCACCTCCCACACCCTAAACCTCTTCATCTCCAATGATCCCACTTACATCTCCTCCAACCCCACCCCAACCGGCTCCCTTACCTCTCCCTTTTACGACCTTCAAGACGCCCTTAACTATGGATATGAACAAGCAATCCCTCACGCAAATACCCAGATTATTATCCATTTATCCTCAGGAATTCATTATTTATTGTATTCTCCAAGTTGGCACTACCGGAATAATCAGTATTTTTAATGAGTTTTCTGTTGATTTTAGTGTGGATATTAGACCTTTATATTGTAGTTTTAGCGGGACTGGAGGAATCGATATTTCAGGGTATTGAGGGAGTGAAGGAACGAAGGTGACAGTGGTGAATAAGAGAGGGAATATGTTTAGGATAGAAGCTGGGATAGGAGCTATGATTACTGATATTATTTTTGATTCTTTGGATTCTTTGTTATCTCCATTAGATACAACTTCATTAACTTGACTTAATACAAGAGCAAGATGATGTCAGATAGATGATACAGGAACTATAGTTAAAGATACTATTTCAACCACAGCTTTATGTACAGATCAATTGGTTGGTGATGAAGAATGTACAATTACTTCTTACGAGTAAGTTAATTAAAATTAATATTTTAGGTCATTTATTAAAATGAGAGTTTCAAGTATTCAAAAATATTCAGAGCCTAGCACAGTAACTATCTCAAATACTGAATTTAATAATTTCTATTATGACTTAGACTCAATTATTGGTCCAAATAAATTTGGTACCAAAATCACCATTACAGATAGTGAATTTTCTCGAATCTCAAATTGTGGTTCTATTATTAAAAATTACAATTCACATCCAACCACTATTCCAAGTGTTGTGACTGATATGTTTACCAATAAACAGGATTACTCGAACTACCTTACCTTAAAATCAGTTAACGAGGATGCTGATATTTACCATGCAACGACCTTAACTGTAAACCCATTCCAAACCTACTGTGCAAGCAATGATTGCTTTAGCTTAATTATCCAAAACAGTAATTTTGAGTATTTAAGTGCTGATAAACAACTAAAAGAAGGAGTACATATTGTTCCTTCAGATTTCCAAAGATATCAAGCTATGGCTATAAATTTAGTAAATTTTAATGGAGATATAAATTTAAAAGGAAATACATTCAATAATAACTATGTGATGATTGATGGTTGTAGCTATGTAACAACTCTTACCTCACCACCTACATCTAATACTGATATTGAATATCTTAGCTCTACAGCTACACACTACCAACTAAAATCCTTGATTTCTATAATGAATCATCCAAGGCTTGTAGTCTTAGGAGAAAATCAATTTATTGAAAATGTTGGAATGAAAGGAGTAGTAATGATAGAATCACAAAAACAAAAGATTTATCCAATATTTATCATTGGTAATACATTTACTAGTAAT
The DNA here is from genome assembly GCA_001880345.2 of Euplotes focardii. Lineage (NCBI taxonomy): Eukaryota > Ciliophora > Spirotrichea > Euplotida > Euplotidae > Euplotes > Euplotes focardii. Next base: position 2,696 of record MJUV02000061.1, read on the forward strand.
TCAGGGTTTATGTACAGTGATGCTCTTTATATAAGAAAGATTAATGATGATATCTATGATCCTGATGTATTACAAAGTACTCATTATTGCACAGGCATATATATGGCAAGTAATACTTTTACTAATAATATTGGATGTAAAGAAACAACTCAAGGAAGTGTCCTTGCCTATTGATACTCAACCAATACTCCTACAACAGATGATTATTATAGTATAGATCAGTATTTGGATCATCAAAGTTTGACTGGGAAAGAACCTGAAACAGCAGATAAAATTAAATTTCTTAGTACAGTCAATTTCTCTGGATATTCTACTAATAATTATGTTCTGAGTTATGGAGGGAGTTACGGCACTATCACATATAATATGGAGCAAGTTATGGTAACTTCTAATTCATTCAATTCTAACTATGGAGGAATTAAGGGTGCAATATTATCTCTTGAAGGATTTCCTTTCTTAAGTGTAGAAAGTTGTACTTTCCAATACAATGGTAATACTATCCCAGATTTCATCAAATTATACTCAACAATTTTTAAAAATGTTCAAAGTTCCAGCTCTATAGGAGGATTATTTCGGTTAAATATGGTGTCTGACACTTTTCTAAATTCTTACGGTTATAAAATGCACTCTATTCTATCAATTGATATGACAAATGCCTTAACTCTGAAGAATATTAATTTTATTAATAACTGGATTATTGATTATGGAGCTACAGAAACTGTCTCTCATGCTATTAGAGTTAGAAATATATACAAGAGTTTCAACTGCCTAAACTGCCAATTTAAGCTCCTCAAAGGGATTTCTAATGATCCAATACTAACAAGTTCTACTAATCTGGTTAATTTTGGAAGTCTTGAACAAGGAATGAATAGACCAATTATTGCTTTTGAGAACTTTTTCTTTAGGTAAGGATTTTTTAATAATTTATAGCACTTTTTCATTGACTGGAACAACTGTTTTTGAAGATAATGTCGGAAGAGTAGATGGATCTATAAGCTACGGATATCTTTTTAAGCTGGAAGATACATCTACTAATTTTAATCTTAATAGTGTAGATACTTCAATTATTTTGAATGGAGCCTTCTTTAAGAACTTTTTGAAGAACAGCCTAGCTCTTTTTATAGCAGATGTTAAATTATTTACTTGCTCTTCTTGTAATTTTACTAATAATGGATATGATACTGTTGGAAGCTCTGTCCTTAAAGCTGATAATTTACTTTATTTCACAATTTTAGAGGGATATAGTTACCAATTGACTTCTTGTGAATTTACTTCAAATATAGTAACAGTAACTCCTATACAAGTATCTGATAATCCAACTTTAAGTGCTATATCTCCCAGTGATGTAAATTTATTAATTCAAGATACTTCCTTTATAACAAATGAAGGATCAGACAACGGAGGAAGTTTTAAAATTGGAACTAATAAGTGGCTTTATATGTAAGTTGTGTAAATTTTAGATATTTTAAAATTTGAATAATTCTTGACTCATCTATAGCCAAATTATATCGGTGACGTTTACAACAAACATATACACAAATCATGAAATCGGAGATATCTATAAGATAAGGTTTGAAACAGTGACATATACCAACTTGGAACCAGGGATTTCCACTGCTATCACTGCTTCAGTTCTTCATAAGAAATATGACTATATACTTGGTAAGAAGAATTCTAATATATTTAGAATACGATATTGTTACAATAGTCTGAAATTATGCTGGAGTAGATGAGGCTACACTGAAGACAGCTCTTTCAACAGGTAATAAATTTATTAATTATGATATGAAACCATAACTGAATTTATAGCTAGCTCAGCTTCTTTCATTAAGCCAAGTCTGTTTGTACTCTCAGGAACGGGGACAAATACTTTCAATAAAGTCGATGTGTCCAATTGTATTGGAATGAACACTGGAGGAGTTTATAAAATAAATGAAGGGGCAGTTGTTGATACTAACTCAGTTTATAATGGAATAATAGCCTATACGGGAGGAGTGTACCATTCAGCTAGTACTTTAACAGTTTCAGGAAGAAATGTCTCTTTATCAAACTCATTCACATATCAAGGAGGTGTTTATTACTGAGATACTCAATGATCTTTTGCTTTAATTTCTGGAACTATTACTTTGAATAAAATGTATAAAGATTCCTTATTTAGAAGTAATGAGAATTCGGCCATAACTCTATCTTCCTGTACAATTAATAATAATACAGCTGTAGAATATACAGTTGCCTATTCTATCGCTGGATCTAATTTAGTCATAAACGGAAATTCAGTTATTCAAAATAATACTGCAACAGGAGAATATGTGATATTCTATTGTCTCGAATGGTAAGTATAATTTCTAACTTCTAGAACTGTTTATATAAACTATGCAATAATTTCAAATAATGAAGCCAATCAATACTTAACTTTTGCGACTACAAGCAGTACAGTAATTTTTGAATATGTAACAATGGATTCTAATAGTGTCACTTTGAGATGAGGATGTATATGCTTAACTGCCAGTTCCTCTCTTACATTAAACCACTCAGTTTTAAGTAATAATCATGTTGGAACGAGAGCGATGGTCGATGTACTCCAGAGCTCCTCTGTAACAATGAATAATGTAACTTTTGAAGGAAACGATTCAGATCATGACTCATCAACCATATATGCTAGTGATGCCACATCAATTATAGTTACAAGCTCTGTATTTAAGAAGAATCTGAGTAGGAATGGAGGAAATAGTATAACTCTGATCTTCTCTGATAATATTTCTTTCCAAAGCTGACAGTTCTTAGCTAACCAAGCTACTAGGGAAAGTTCTCATATTTATAGTATTTTTACAGTACTAACTATCACTTCTTGTACATTTGATGACACTGATAGAGACATTACTTTTGCAGGTACAGTTACTGGAGGATTTATGTATCTAAGTACAGGATCGACAATAGCAATTACTAACTCACTCTTTAATAAAGGAGATGCTGTATATGGAGGAGCTATTTATATCCTTGGTAATGCAGATATTACTATACAAACTTCTAATTTTACTAATAATAATGCTGACCAGGGAGCTGCTATTCATGCAACCTCATACAACTCCTTACTGATATCAAATAACTGTATATTTAGTGGGAATTCAGCTAATTCTAAAGTTGGCGAGTGTATCTATGTTACAAATGCTTTCCAAGCTTTATCAGTCAGTAATTCTGAATTTAAAGTTAATGATAATGCTATTTATCTCAAAAGAACAGATGCTATAATCACCTCTTGTACATTCACTGGAAATGCTTCCGGTACAGTCGATGCTCTAAATCAATATGCAGGTGGTGTAGAATTTGATGAAGTCTCAACAGGAACTATCTCTAGCTCTACCTTCACACTTTTGAAAGGGAAAGGAGGAGCTTTTAAGATCAGTTCGAATGCATATTTTAAAAATCAGAACTCAGATGTATCTTACACTATCACAGATTCTACTATTTCTAATTGAGCTTCTGTGGGAAATGGAGGAGGAATATATGTAGATACTATTAAAGAACTTAATCTTACTAACACAGCTATCACATCCAATACAGCTTCAAGTGGAGAAGGTGGTGGGATATACTTCATTTGCTATGAAAATAACGGTGATACATGCAATCTCAATCTTCAAAATTCTAATGTTACTCAAAATATAGCTAAAATTGGAGGAGGTATTAAATGGAATTATAGACCTCCAACTGTAAGTACTAATTCTCGAATTTCGAGTAATACAGCCACTCTTTACGGAACTGATTATGCCTCTTTTGCACGAGAAATTAAAGAAATAGGTGAAACAGATTATATTTATTATATTAATGAAGAAGGAAGTAATGATCTTTCTGTAAAGACAGATGGCTCCAAAAGTGATTCTTTATCTAGACTTGATTTTTCAGGAGTTATGAGTGGAGGGTCTATCCCAACAACATACCTTGCTCTAGTAGACCAATATGACCAAGTTGTAACCTCAGATAGCTCAGTAATGACAGAATTTGTTGTAGATAGCAGTAAGTATTAAATTCTAATAAATAGCATCTGGCACAAGCGGGCAATTCGATAGTGAAGTATACGGCCAAACAAAATTCTATTCAATAAACGGGGTCTACAATATCACAGGTTTATACCTAATAGCCGATCCAGATTCTAACCAATCCCTCCAAATGATTAACAACGGTATCGATGTAACCATCCCTTCAGTAACAACTTTCTTAACAACTGATCTTGGTCTGATCATAACCACATATTATTTCTTAGAAATGGGGGTTGCAGTCAGACCCTGTATTGAAGGTGAAGGACTTAGAGAGAGTGGAGCATGATACGAATGTCCTAAAGGAACTTATCTCTTAGAGATCCCTACTGTACCAACTGAATGTAAAGAATGTAATTCAGAAAGATCTATTTGTAATGGAGGATCTGAGATAGGCCCTAAACCAGGATATTGGAGAAAATCTAATTTAACTGAGGAATTTCAAGTCTGTCCGTACACAGCAGCTTGATTAGGAATGAATGCTCCAGAAAATAATCCGAAAGGAGATTGAGCATCCGGGTATCATGGGACTTTATGCCAAGGGTGCTTACCTGGGTATAGTAGAGCTGGAGATGATGAATGTAATAAGTGTCCTGATACTAATATGAATTTATTAAGAATTACAGCAATAGCTATAGCGAGTACAATATTGATTGCAATTATGGTCAAAAATATTCTTTCTTCCGCATTAAATCCTTCACCAACTTCGATATACATGAAAATTATGTTGAATCATTTACAACTACTAATGATTACAGCTTCTTTTGATTTTAATTGGTCTAGTAGTATAGAAGGAATGTTTGATACAATATCTCCATTAGCCACAGCAAGTGAAAATCTAATTTCATTCGATTGTTTCCTAGATTTCAGAAAACTCTCAGGAGTAAACCAAGACTCTAACACCGCTCCTACAACCGAAGTTAGAGTGGAGCAAAAATAACGTGATGATCTACTGGCTGTTACCATGGATAATAGCTTTCCTTGTAATCATAAGTTGGATGTTAGTTCTAAGAAAGAAGAACCAATTCAAGAAGCTAAACGCAAGATTTATCACTACCTACATCTTTATTCTCCTCATGATCTTTCCTAACATTACTCAAAAAATGGTCGATCAGTTTAATTGTCAAGAATACGACGGTGAGATTAGGTCTAAGAAAGATTTACAAGTTTTATGCTGGGAAGGATATCATTGGATTTTCACTATATATTTAGCTCTGCCTGGAATCTTACTTTATGGAATTGGAATCCCAGCAGGAGTCTTTTATCTGATGAGGAGAGATAGAGATCGGTTGGATACGCTTATAGTTAAAGAGAAATTTGGGTTCTTGTTTAATGGGTATAAAAGAAAATATTATTATTGGGAGATCGCTATTATGTATAGAAAAGCAATGATGATCTTTATAGCTGTTTTTTTAAATCAAATTGGACTTATTGTACAAGCTTTAGTTATTCTTATAGTCCTTGTTGTATTTATTCAAATCAATAATTTGAGACGTCCATTTGCTGATCGAGCTTTGAATGAAATCGAGAATTTGTCTTTAATGACTTCTGCGATTACTATCTATTGTGGTATTTTCTTCTTATCTGCTAAAGATCCAACTTCAGATAGTTTTGATAATAACAAGGATTTTAGCTTGGATAGCACAGGAAGTATACTTCTATTTCTATTAATCTTTGGAAGTAACTTTATCTTCTTTTTAATTTGGTGAATAAAATTCTATTTTATTCTCAGAGACATGATTCGTGAGAAATTCCCAAAGCTCTACATTTACATATTCCTTTGCTGTAGAAAAGATAGATGGATTCGTGAAAATATTCAAAGAGCTAAAAAGGAGAAGAACGAAAGCATGATTGCAAAGATTGAAGATGTCCAATATTTTATGAAAGATATGAAGTCCATGTATATCTCTAACGTTTATTATGAAGGCCATGACGAATTTATGAAATTACTTTATATTATTGAAGACATGAAACCAAAAATCGATATGACTATTAAGAAAAATGAATTTAAAGTTGATGGAAAAATAGCTCGAGAGAGAAGATTCGACCCAGAACATCTAAATAGAGCCCTTGATGATAAGAAATTGGATGTTAATGGGTCTTTTGAATCAAAAGCTAGTTATAGTAATTCGGACTCTCTTGGAAAAATTAAAGCTCCTAAATTTTCGAAAACACAAGATAATAGAAGTGAAAATAAGATTCCAGAAGAGAAACAGGAACTTTTAAATTTCTTTGCAGATAGGGAGAATATAAAAGAGATTAATAGAGAACAACATTTAAAAATTTATGATGTATTATTTAATGATGAAAAGAAGAAAGATCCAGGGAGAACTGCAGAAGAAGAAAAACAAATTCGACAGCTACAAGATTACTTTAAGGAGCATTTACACAATCCTAAAAGTAAAACTATGTTTAAGAAAGAAAAATCAATTGAAGATTTAGGAAAGAGTTTTAGTAGAAAATCTAATAAGAGTGTTTCAGGGCCTGATCTATCAATAGAAGCTGATGCTAATAATACCACCTCAAATAATTTAATGGCTAACTTTAATGAATTTGAAAATGATATAAGTCAACAATTGGAAGATCAAAAGCCTAAAATCTCTAGAAATGCTAAAGTATTAATGAAAACTAAAGAAGCTCATTCAGGAATAGACCTCTCCTACAAAGTAGACCCTAGATTTAACTTACCAGAAGGAGAAAGCATAAATAATGAAGAACAACTAAAAGTTAGAGACTACGATTCTTCAGAAATTAGCACAGAATCTAGATTTAAAAAGTATCCTAACATGAGTCAAACTAGTAGCAATAAAAAATCTTCAAAAATATCTCCTTGGAATGACTCTTCAACACCGAGTAAAGACACCACAAACGACGTCATAAACCTTGGCCTTGAGAAAATAATGCAAAATTGCTTCGAAAGTTCAAAAATAATCCCTCCAACAATCCGAGAAATCAAAGAACAAGTACCAAGCCAAAAAGAATCTAAAGAAAGCACATTCTCATCAAACAGTTCTTCTAGTGATCTCCCTCCTCAAGACATAACCCTAACCAGACCAAGAAAAACCAAAATCTTTGATAATTCACATAAAATTCAAAATCCCAGTCAGTTCTCTAGACCACATGAATTAAACATGGAAGTGGAGAAGAGGAAATCTAAGTTAATCAGTGTTATAGAGAATGAGACTAGTAAAAAGAATGTAGGTACTATTATTGAAGAAATGAATCATACATGGGGGAAGAAGAGAAGGTCAAGACATACGTTAAAGTCTAGGTATGATTTTGGGATTATATTGTAAATATAGTGACAAAATAAGCGGATATAGAAAACAAATAGCTGAAATGGAGGATGAAAAAGAACAGTAAGTATATCTATATTGAGATTTTAGGGATAGTGATAGAGGTGAAAATTTAGAAATAGATTTTGATGATTGAATAGATGATTTAGAGAATCCTTAATAACTAAAAGTTTCAATCATAAATAATATTTTTGGGGTTTTGGGGTTTTGGGGTTTTGGGG
>MJUV02000062.1:0-10188 GCA_001880345.2 Euplotes focardii
CCCCAAAACCCCAAAACCCCAAAACCCCACTGGTATTTCAGAAAATATAAATAAAACTTATTCAAATTTTAAAAATGGATAAGAGAGCACGATATAAAAAGTTTGCTGCAAGATCCACTGATCAAGTTTTACCCGTAAGTTTAAATAACTACTATAATTTTGAATATCTTTCTTGTTAATTTAGATTTCTTCAAATATAAATATCTTTTAAATAACAATGAGATTATAGGCGAGAGATAAGGACAAAATGAAGGTTAAATTCGAAGAAAAATCTAAGGAAGAACCTGTTGAAAGAAAGAAAGTTACAGTGATTTTTGAAGACGATGATATAAGTGATCAGTTTAGCTCATCAAGTAACCAAAACCCAGACTCAAAGGAAGAGGCTAAAAGACCAAGCCAAGTATCTAGACTACCTGCTAAGAAGGCTAGTGTGGGAGGAATGGCTAGAAGAAAGAAATTGGATGAAATTAAATAAGAAGAAAAGGAGTTCTGTTAGATGGATCCCTCCTCAAAATCCCTTTGTGTTGGAAGACCATAGTCTTGGTGACACAAACCTCATGGCTGCAAGTAAGCTGGGAAGGTTAAAGAGCGCAATGCCTGGGAAGGAAAAAATTTTTGATGATGAAACAGATTCGGATGTATCAGATCCTGAAATTAAAAGATTGCAAAGAAAAGCTATTATCTGCTGAAAATTCATGATGGAGTGTATTCTTATTATTGGAATTTTGTGTGCATCAGCCATAGATTTCAATTTCATATCCTTTTTGTACTTCCTTGGTGGCCTTCTATTATTTTCCGAAAGAATGAGTTTAAGTATTAAGGGTAAAAATCCCCGCCAAGAAGCTTTGATAAACATGTTTATGCTCTCAATTCCTCTTGCAATAATTTATAAAATATCCTCAACCATATTCATATTTAGTAATTTAGCTAAGTTTGAGGCTGTAGAAGAGGTAAAGCAGTTCCTTGAAAAAGACATATTATACAACACATTCTACAATGCAGCGATTTACACCGGAGTTGTATTTTCAAAAGAAGCTAGCGTCCTAAATGTTGCAATAACTATTATTCCTGAGTTTCTAATTGGAATTTTTATTATCTCTCTTAACTACGTTTCGAGTGAAACCATAGGAGAAGAATACATGAACAAACAAGATGTGCTCCAAGAGAAATCACTAGCTCTTGGTTCGACATCCCTTTCCATCATCCTAATAATATCTTTAGAATACCTCTCAGTAGTAAATGTATCTTACATAGGTCTAATCTTTCAACTACTAGTACTTTTTATCCTTCTAACCTTTGCTTTCAAATCCGAAAACCGTCTGTTCTTCGTTGATCTAATCTGCTTAATCTCAATCTTCCTTGCAGTATGCCAACTAATCCTCCTATTCATGTTTGAAATTGAATTGATTCCAGTAAAAGAATTAGAGATAGTGTATATGATTATTGGGGTGATACAAGATAGAAGTAAGATGAAGACTTTTATGCATGCTACTGGAGCTATTGGGGTTGTTATGTTTGGCATCATATACTTGAGAAGTAGGAAGATTGATTTTATGAACAGTGTTATACAACCATTTGACGAAATGGATGATAGTTATGCAGATATAGCTAAGAGACATACTAGTCATAAGTTGACTAGTCAGTTTAAACCCTTGAAGGACTCTTTTGACGATGATTCAAGTATAGATATAGAAAGAGATGATCAACAATTCTTGATATGGAAGATCTATGATTCTATTCTTGATGCTTTTACCTCTGAATTTGTGGTTTTGAACCTGTGTAGGCTAGGCCTAGCATTCTGGGTCTTAAGATATAATTGCCTCCAATCAATAGTGATAGTAATTTTCTTGTTCCATTCAACATTAATGAAGAGCATGATATCTTTCCTCCCATTCATAAAATATCTCTATCTACCATACATGTGCTTAAACCTAATAGCTTTCTATGTCATAAACATCCTCTACGGACCACCTCGGAAAGAAAACAATTTCAATGACGTAAAATACGGAATTATCCTATTCGAAACCCCCTTAATAGATTTCCCTATAATGCTTCTAATCCTTTTACTTGTGGTATTACTCGTAAAAAAGCTATCTACACTAAGTGAAATGTTAAAAGGAGAAGACGAGAATGCTTTCCAAGAAAAGATTAAGAGCAGAGCTCTTCGAAATATCCAAAAACAAAGTACAATCCTTTCAATTATCTACTACATCTTCTACCTCTCTGTTGAAATCCTTTTACTATTTATTCTATTAGTAAACGTAGTATCTAAAGTAAACCTATCTAACTTTTGTCTTAACGTATACATGGTAATGTACCTTATTTATCCAAGTTTTGCTAGAAGGAATATCAGAGGTTTCTTATTCGTGGTAGAAGCTTTTAATGTAGTTAATTATGTATATGCTATTTTTATTGCTACTTCAGACGGTAATTTCTTCGTAGGAGAGATGGGTAACTTAATAGGTATTGATAGTTATGATGTTTATGTTAGGAAATATTTTAATGTTATTCCTACATTTAGAATTGTTGCTTTGATTGTTATAACTATGACTATTTGGAATACTTTACCTGTTAATGATAATGAAGTTGGTAATGATAAATCAGATTTTGAAGGAAAGTTGTATAAGACTTTGTATAGTTATAGTCGCTGAGTTACAGAAACATTGTATATTATATTCAGTATTTGAAAGAAATTACTTATTTGGGTCTGATATACACTTATTATATTTATTTTAATTGTTAATGATCACTCAATAAAGAACTGGGTTTTAGCAACTATGATTATATTTATTGTCTACAAACATTGTAGCTCCGGAGTCTATTACCTAAACTATTTTGCTACATACGCTGGATTTGTCTTTATATCAACTTGGGTCTTTCAGTTCCTAAAGTTTGATATTGTTAAAGAAATGGTGGGATTAGAAGACATAAATAACTTACCTTTTCATGGGGATCTCTGGGGGTACACAGTTTTAAATGAAGAACAACTATTATTCAGAGTTGTAGCCCTTTCCTCAATGCTCGTACTTTCAGTGATAGGATATAGAACAATAATGGCACAAGGGAATGATACTAATTTTATGGACCATAATATAAATGACTTAAAAATGGATGAGACTAAGTTATATACAGCTGTACTCAAACAGAAGGAAGATATGTTCTGGAGTGCTACTAGCTTCTTCTGGCCCTTGATTAATTTTATGGCAACTTTCTTCCATATACCTGTGATACTAGTTATTATAATACAGAGTTTATACTGGAAATTAAGTTGGGTTATGATCATTTATCTATTCTTTGCTGTAGGCCCTTGGTATAAACTAGATTTGGACTTTTTACAGACAACTAATACAGGAATTAATAAACCACTTATGTTCTATTCTAATATTGCTATACGAAACCAGAGGAATAGAAGATGGAGAGCATTGATGTGGATTACAATGATAGCTTGGATTATTATTTTCCCGAGTAATAAATGTCTCCAAGTTTTAAGCATGAGTACAAGGACAAAAGCTATATTCTATGGAGATTGGATAGGAATTCTATATCCTAAAACCACCCCTGGCATTGCCTTTTGGGACTATGTCTCAGGATATATGGCTATCTTGGCTGTTTTAGTACTTGAGAAGAAATCTTTAGAGTGGCTTTCTAATGAAGATATAAGGGAGTCAGCAAAACAATATCAAGAAACTATTGGGCAAAGAGACAGCAAGAAAAACTATGATTTATTATGCAAAGAAGTAGAAAGAAGACAAAAAATTGAAGACAAAAAAGCTGGAAGGAGGAGATCAGCAACTAAAGTAAATTTTGCAGGCCTTGATGAGGAGGATAAAATAGACCCTAAGGAAAAATTAAAGAAAGAGATAGAAGATGGGCTCAAAACTTTATCTTTCAAAAAACCTAAAGAAGAGACTAAAGCAAAGATTAAGAAATCTAAAGAAGAGACAAAGAAGCCACATCTTCCATACCTTAAATCAGCTATGAAAAAGAGTACTGCTAATATCCCTAAAATAGAAGAAGATAAACGAGAAGAAGGTCCTAAAGGCCCTAAGCCCTTTGATGAAAACCATAATGGTGAAGATGATTCGAACAGTATAGCAAATGATGAGGAGTTTAATCTTATATTCACTCATGATGATCCTAGACGTGATGAAACTAAGAAACTCCTATTGTTCCAGTACCGAGTGAAATTCATGAGAGGAGCTAAAACCTTTACAGAAGAATGTTTAACTTTCTCACTCCTTCTCTGTGCATTATACAAAGATAATATTCTATCACTCATGTATTACTGGATGTCAATAAAGATGATTTTAGAGAATGTGGATATGAAGTATAGAATGAAGGTATTGTTCTATGTTAGTTTATTTACTATTGTACAATATTTCTTATGTCTTACTAATTGGAACAAATTCAATAATCCTCATCCTATGCCAGTTCCTTTTAATGAGGATATAAATGGAACTTTTGAATATGAGCAATATATTACTCCACCATTGCAATTGCCTTGGGTAGATTTGATAACAGCTACTGAGATTTGGAAAAAGTATTTGATGATCGATAAGAATGAGGATATTTTACATTCGTTGATGTTTGAGACACTAGTGATATGCCTAAGTGCAATTTATTTCTATGTATTCAGTCCTTACCTCTACAATGTTGATAAAAAACAAATTAGAGAATTTGTAAAAGTAAAAACCGATCTGGGCAAAAACAAGGTATTCTTAGACTACGTCCAATCCTCCTCCATATTCGCAACAATCTACAAAGGAATAAAATCAATCCTATACAACACATGCCACATCTTCCTAATCTTAATCCTGTTAATCCTAACCTCACAGAACTCGGGGATCCTAGCCATTGGATATCTACTATTCGCCCTATTCTACCTATACAAATCGTTAGACTTACTAATGGATAAATACTGGGATTACCCTGAAGCAATAAGTCGATTTAAGTATTATATAATAGCTGATTGTGCCTTATGTATTATATACCAATTGCCACTGTTTTACCTGCATTATAGAGAGAATTACTTTAATAGTGTACAGGCTTTTATAGGGTTGGAGAGCTTTTGGATTAGTTATGCAAGTACATGGAATTCAAGAGCTATGGTTTGAATGTTTTTGAAGTTTTTAGCATTATGATTTATACATTTACAAGGAATATTATTTTGTAGTGATGATTATAGGAATCATAGACAGAATTTATCCAAAAAAGCGATTGCTAGGAAAAAAGCGCTTTGTATGGCGTATTTATGTAATAATATGAAGGTGAAGAAGGAAAGAGATATTAAAATTATTAAACAGAATATGAAGTTGAAGTTGGAGTTGGTACAAGAACAACTAAGTGGGACTAAGTTTGGACAGATTGCAGGAGGTGGTGTAGGAGTTGGAGAGAGTGTCATACTTCCACACTCTGTTAATCCACTTTTACATGTTGATTCTAGTTTGGATAGTGAGGAAGGAATTGCTAGTGCACCTTTTTTGAGAAAAGCTGTCTCTAATTATGATCCAGAATTGGTCAAGAGAGAAGAGAAACATTTAGAGAAAAAGAGATTAGAGTTAGAAAAGAATGAGGAAGATATGGAATTATTTCAAGAATTTAGTGTACAAGAAAAATTAGAGCTCTCTAAGTTAGATATATTGACAAGGATTTATCTCTTTTTGAGAAGAACTATTACAAACCCAATTATATCTTTAGATGAAATTGATATTAAATATGCAGTAAAGGATTTATCAGATGGAGCTTTACACTGCCTGAATCGTATTGAAAGAATAGGTAAAAAGGCTTTAAAATCCTCTCGTGAGAAGAAAGTTCTAAACGGTTTAACTGAACGTAAAACAATGCTCTTCAATATTTTCTCTACCTTCATCTACTGTCTTATTTCTAACACAGCTACTATTAGCTATATATTCATGTTCTTAAACTGTATGTGTACTGGAAACCTAATGTCTTTATTCTACCCTTTTAGTGTGCTATTATATGCTTTAATTGAAGACCCACGCCCTAAAAGCAGATATTGGAGTATAATATTAATCTACGCAGAGTTTGTAATCTTGTTCAAATTCCTCATCCAACAGAACGCTCTTACAGTCCTAACCCCAGGTAGTCTCTTTGTAGAAATAGTAGATAAATTCAAAATCGGATTCCGAGTATTCGATAAAAAGGAATATGCTAAAGGAATATTTGGTTTTATAATCTGGGACATATTGGTAGCCCTCTCCGTCCTCCTACATCAACATTGCTTAGTCTTGATCGGGCTATGGAAGAAAAGAGAATCTGATATCGAAACATGTGAAGAAGCTAAGAGGAGATTACAAACAAACCTACACAAAGCACAGTCAGAGAAGACTTCTAATCCCCTAAATAAAGATTTCTTAACAGTTCCTATTATTGAAGAGATGCCTGAGAGAGAGAGTGATGGAGGAAGAAAGCAGATTAGATTTTTGAATTCAACTCCTGCTGAGTTAGATGAGATTATACAGACGAGAAGGACTTCTAAGAAGAGGGTTAGTATGAAAAAAGAACAATCAATGAAAAGTCCAAATTTGCTTGATTTTAAATCTGATGAAGAAAGTCCACAAAGGAAACCTAAGAGGAAGACTACAGGTAAGAGATTTTTATTAAATTTAGATATTAATTTGAATACTAAGATCAATGATAGTTTCTCAGAAATAGAAGATAATAGAATTCATTTTAGTGCTAACTATTTTATTCATGAATATTCTTCAGACACAGATGAAGGCAGTGTCAAGAGTTGAGATGCAAGAATTCGCATGGATTTGAGTGAAACTTACTCTCGTAAAGAAGCGGAAAGAATGAATATGAGTGAAAAAGATATAAAATATTATGAAAATATAGATGATGAAGGTATAATTGGGATGCAGAATGCCTTAATTTGTGACTATATGGACGAAAACCCTGAACTAAACCAAGCCAATAAACAGTTAGATTTCAAAACTCTCGTGCTAGAAAATGAATTTATATTAAGGATTTTCCCTTCATCCTCCCAAGAAAAGCCAGGAGTTGATTTTTATAATATTGGAGTAATATTCCAATTCCTAATCGTTTGTTATATCCTTTTCTTTTTCTCTCAAATGACAGGGGAGAAGGAGGAACTTTCTGAAACATTTAAGTTTAAAAGATTCAGGGCAGAAATGATTTTCTTCATGTTTATACAGATTTTACTTATTTTATTAGACAGGTACTTCTATATCAGTAATACATTTGATCAAATTAAGCAAGATAACCAAGAGGAGCTGCCTAAATCTGTGATACATAATGTAATGAATAATGAAAACAAACATAATTTCATTAAATTAATAGTGTATGTTGTCCTTGTGATCCTTGTACATTTCACAGTAGTCTGGTATTTCCCAATTACAGGAAATTATAAAATCAATGAACAAATATACTGTGACTCCAATAGTCCTTGTAACGATCTTAATGAAAATCACTTTTTGTGGGTTTTCTACATGCTTTATTGAGGATATTTTAGCGTAACAGCTTTACAATTTAGATATGGACTTCCAGAGATTAGAAAAGGACACTTTATGTACGAGAAAATAGGATTTTTCTATACTTGGTCATTTAAAGCCTTCTTTTATATTCCATTTTTATTCGAAATTAAGACATATATTGACTGGACATTTACAAGAACTTCACTTAAGATATGGGAATGGTTCACATTTGAAACTATTTATTCAGAATTTTATGGAGCAAAAGTTTCAGCAGAGAAAGATAAAAATAGGCAAATTGGTGATAACCAAGCTTGGTTCCAGAAATTAACTCTTGGAGTTCCCGGGTTAGTATTTTGTCTAGGACTGATCTTAGCTCCACTAGTTATTTTCTCATCTTTGAATCCAATTGCAGAACTTAATCTGGTAAAAGGAGCAGGTATAGAACTGAATATAGAACTTGAGGAAGGAAAATCACTATACAATATATTCTCGACAACAGTTGCTAATGAAATTAGAAACCTAACAGAGGAAGAATTCAGTCTCTTACATTTTAGAAAATACAAAGAACTAAGAGTTTCAGACCATTCTTTATATCAAAGAGTAGAAATGTTGCCTTACTCAGACAAGATTTGGAATTTAAGTCCTCCAGCTATTAGAAAAATGAAAGATCACTTCGAGCAAGCAATGAAGACAAATTTCTCAGAAGCTTCAATCTCTATCGAATACTCTTTTAACCGTCAATACCCACCAGGTGGTAACAAACTTCAACGTTTCTTGAAAAAGCGAATTATGGATATAGAAAATTACCCTGATATATTTAAATCTTTTTACGAAGCTTTAAACTCTCAAGATTGAAAGCCAGTGTTTATCAAACTGGACAGATTTTATCCAAGTGTAATCCATCTAACGAATGAAATAGAACCAGAAATAATACCGATTAAATACAAAACAATTAACTTAAAGATTTTCTGTACACATGATCCTTTAATCGGAGGGAATACAGTCAAATACTGGACAATGTATATTGAAGATGATCTTGATATTGCTAGGTAATACTTTATATTTAATATTTAGAAGAAAGAATCAGATAGAAGAAGACAAAGAAGATGAGAAGAGGATATCTATTAATTTACATCCAGATGATAAGAAGGATATATATAATGATGATTATGTTGATCAGAAGAAACAGAATATGGGAGTTTATGAGGAGACTAGTAATAATGATCAGATTATACAGCAGAAGATTAAGCAACAAGAAGTTGTTGAGGCTAAGGCTCTCAGAACTAGAAGAAAGGATTTGGAAGAACAGGAAGGAGATTTTATAATAGGAGATGATAATGAAGACAATCAAGAGGTTACTGAAACTAAGCTTGAATCTTCGAAGTCAAGTTCAGAAACTTCAGAAACTAATTCTGCTAAACTTATTGAATCTAAACCCTTTGATAAACCAAAGCCAACCACAGAATCTAAGCCAACCATAGAATCTAAGCCAACCACAGAATCTAAGCCAACCATAGAATCTAAGCCAACCACAGAATCTAAGCCAACCACAGAATCTAAGCCAACCACAGAATCTAAGCCAACCATAGAATCTAAGCCAACCACAGAATCTAAGCCAACCATAGAATCTAAACCAACCACAGAAACTAAGCCAACCACAGAAACTAAGCCAACCATAGAATCTAAACCAACCACAGAAACTAAGCCAACCACAGAATCTAAGCCAACCACAAATTCTAAACCTACTAAACCTAATAACAAACCAAAACCAACAACAGATTCTAGACCTCCGACAGTACCAAACATATCATCAACAACCCCTTCATCAAACAACTCTATCCCTAAACATCTTGACACTACTGAACCTCCTACCTCTAACCGCCAAATCCATAGCCCTCCTAAACGTCAACTCAAAGAAGTCATTACCACACCAACTAAAAACTCCACAATCCCTACAGAAAGTATTGATGAACCTCAAAGTTCCATAAAGCCTCACAAGAACCCTAAACAACTGAAAACAGAAAGGGAAAAACTGAAAGTAGTTAATATCACAGGTAAATTTTAAATGTATATTTTAATTTGAATTGTAATATTCTGGTTTATCATATATTAATGTTGTATTTAGAAGCACAAGAAATACAAAATAATAATGAAACTATTCAAAGAGCAATAAAGACTATAATAGAGTCACATGCAAATATTGAAATTCCAGTAGCGGGACCTTACACAAAAGAATTTGAACAGAGAATAGATGATGAAAGACACGCAGGATCAAATATCAAATCGATGGGAGCTCAGAATGAGCCAGGAAGTATACAGAAAAAAGATGAATATGAATCAGCTAAACAAATGGGAGTTGTTATATACACCTTCTCAGATAAAGTAACCCCTGGTCTTTTACAATACTCAGTAATTACCTTCTATGTTTCAGTCGTATTTGTTGCAGGCAAGATTTTAAGAGGATATTTATGGGGTGATACATCAACTATATACCTTTCAGACCTCCCATACCCAGACGAATTACTAGTAATCTGTGAGGGTGTTGTTATCTCAAGAATGCAAAAGGACATCTACCGAGAAGAAGAGCTATATCTAGTCCTAATAGATTTAATACGATCTCCTGAGGTGCTCAAAATAATAACACATCCTCATTTAAAACCAAAGGAAGAATAATTCAATTCCTATAATATTTGTTGGGGTTTTGGGGTTTTGGGGTTTTGGGGTTTTGGGG
>MJUV02000063.1:0-10095 GCA_001880345.2 Euplotes focardii
GATCTCCCCAAAACCCCAAAACCCCAAAACCCCATTAGTTGGACAATTAACTGAAGCATGTTTATTTCGGAATCTTATATAAGGTAATTTTAATCCAAAACTAATATAAATAAATATCCAAAATGTCAGAAGGAGACAAACCAGAGGAAACACCAACAGGTGCTACTACAGAAGAACAACAGACAGAAAGGACTTGGGAGGAAGAGCTAGAAGCTGCTAAGACCAACTACTTCATTGTCAAAAACACAATTGACCACCGTGAAGAACCACTAGAAGTAATGGGAGAGCTTTCAGATTTCATTGAAAAGGTTGTAGAAGATCCTAATCTCATTGAAGAGCCACAAGAAGTGTACGATTTCTTCTACAAAGAATGTGCATACAATATTTTAAAAAGATTGAATAAGGAGAGATCAGCAGATCCAAAGGTAAGCTTGTCCTAAATATCTTTATAGTATCTGGACGCTATCTCTATTGTTATGAAACAATTCACAAGATTGTTTGCTAAACAGTTAGATAATGATGAATTAGCTGAACATATGAAATTCATTTTTGACCCTAATTGTATGCTCCACTCCTACCACTACGAAGATGTAGAATCAGAGATAAAAATTGTAAGTAAAAATAGCCCTTAACCGTAATCTTTTATTTCGCAATCTTTTATTTCTATTTCTTAATTCGTCTTTTGGAAGATCTACCGAATTCTTAAGCAAATTCTTACACTTTATTTAGATGGAGCAAAAGAAGAAAGAAGCATGGAGACATGAAGTTAAGATTGGAGATAAAATTGATGCTATTAAAGGAGATGACAAACATAAATGTTGGGGAGTAGCCACTGTCGCAGAAGTCCAAGAAGATTTCTTAGAGCTCACTATGGACAGAGACTCTAAAATATACGATAAGTAAGTTCTGACAAATTACTGACCTATTGTTTAAACATTCTTAGTACATTAATATTAATCTCTTTTGTATAGAACTGTTAGTAAATTCTCATCAGACATTGCTCCACTCGGTGAATACTCTCCAGAGCAAGCTTGGAAGGATGAACTTAAAGTTGGAGATGAAATAGATGCATTTGATAAAGCTAAAGTTTGGTATGCTTCTACAATCCTCGAAATTAAAGAAACCACTGACACTACTAGTGATAGAAAGTGGGATATGGCTAGAGTCGGATTCAGACTATTCAGAGAAGACGCACAGAAAACTGATGAAGATGGAAGGAAATATGAAGGATGGTCATCTAGATTTGATGAAACGGTTCCATTAATCAGCCCAAAGATTTCTAAACTTTACTCTCATGCTAAGCCAAAAGGTGGTAGAGGAACCAGACTTTATGAAGAAACTATCATTGATGACTCTAGTGACTCACAAATTAAGGAGGGAGAAGACTTTGTCTACGCTGTTACTAGACCAAGTAAATGTAAATCTTCACTTCTTGTTGAATGTATTAACTTGTTCGGAGAGTTAGGAGGATTTGATAAGATCCTTGCTGCAATGACAGATAAAGAGAATCCAATAGATCTTGATCTACTTGCTTACTATATGGAATGCTTAGGAAGAATCTATCCAATGTACCACAGAGATTTCATAGCTAAATTTGCTGATGATATTAAAGATGCTGTTCAGAACTCAATCTTGAACGCTCCAGAAGCTAGTATTAGAAATATTAGAAAGGAGAAAATTGAACAAATAGTCACAAGACTTGGAGATCTTCTTAAGAGAGTCTATTCTTTTGAAGAAAGAGAAAAAACTTTGGAGAGACTTAACTTAGACATCACTCTGATGTGTCTTAAATCCAATTTCTTAGAGAGAAGAATTCATGGTATTAAATCCTTAGCTGAATCTTTGAAGGGCTTAAAATATGCTAGAGGAAGTAAAGTAACTGGAGAATACATGTTAGAATGGATTAACAGCAATAAAATCCTAGAATTGATCTTTGATCAAAAGAACTATCATGTCCAAATTATCCAAAGATCTAAGGAAATTTTGAAATTCTTAATTACTGAAGATGAACTTACTGAAGAACAACTCAACCTTTTCTGGAGAGGAACGGAATTTGATGATGAAACAAGGAGAGAAATCTATAAAATTATTGAAGATGTATCTTCTTCAATGAAGAGCAAGCATGTAATGGAATTCTTGATTAAATTCACCAATGAAAAAGAAGCTAAAATTATCCCAGAAACAGTCAACTGTATCTACGAAATGGGTAAAAGTTCAAGAATTATTAATGACCACTCCCTTGCTGTAGCTGAGCTTTTATGGAGATTCGCTACCGATGAAAAGAACCCAGTCGATGTATCAGATATCGCAATTACTAAATTTGGTGATTTAGTAAGGAAATGGAAGTATAGCACTGCAAAATCGTACTTTTACAAGTGCTTAGAAAACTTAAAAACCCATTCTTCTACAATTCAATCACTCAAAATCTTAAAAAGATGTTTCGAAATTATAGATTTCAGCCATGATGAACCTGATGATGAAGAATCAGGCTCTGTATCAGTTATAGACTCAGCTACTCCTACTACTGTTGAACCTCAAAACGACCCAAATATTTTCTCTGTCAACTCTTGTATCCTCCAGTTCATTTCCACAGAAAATATCTTAGATGTCTTCACTTCGAACCTTATTGAATACAATAAAATCACACAGTCAAGACTCAGCTCAGTTAAGGATAAATCTAAGACCCAAGAATTTATTTTCGAAGGAAAGTATGATCACCAAACGAATATTAAAACAAGATTAGAATTTTTAAAATTCCTAGCTAGTAAATCTGACTACACAATCTCAAGGAAGGAAGTTGATGTAATCTGGAGCTGCCTTATAGATGGATCAGAGATAGCTTATGATGAAGAAGCTCTATTTAAATGGCTTAAAGAGTCATGTGAAACTGCTACAGGATCTATTCAAGTTTGGGAGTTGGAAGATATAGGTGCTATCTTTAACGAAAGATTTGGAAAAGGATCAGGAGAAATGACTTCTCTTACTATTGATGGATTCTACTGTATGCAAAGCTACTTTTTGTTAGCTAATGAATCCGCAGAGAAATTAGAGAGGATTAAGAAACCAAGAGTAACTGCTACTTCTTCAGTAACTGGATTTGGTAATTCTGCAGTATCCCATTTCTCTTCATTCTCATTCAATAGAAGTAAGAAACCAAAGGAAGAAGAAGTTTCAGAAGGACCTCTTTTCAGAGTATTTGCTGATCCTTCAACTTTAGAAGGAATTTCTAATATCTGGAAGATAGCTATCGAGTGTAAAAATACTGAAGTTACTCAAAAAGCCACTCAATTCTTGATTAAATTGTACTATAACCTTACTCCAGCTTTAGAAGAGAAGAAGAAAGAGATTAATTATGATTGTATTGAAAATGCCTTAGCTTGTCTTAAAGAAGTCCAAGACTCTGATAAACCAGAGGATGTGAAATCAAGACAAATTATCAACATCTTAAAAATCTTCGATGAGTTCCTTGCTCAATCTGAAAGAAAGGGAACAACTGGTCTAAAGCAACAGAGATCTTTACTTAAAGGAGAGTTGCTAAGTAAGATCAGTGTGACCAATTCAGTCTCTTACAATAAACTCATCGGTAGAAAGATTGAACTTTGTCTATACAGTAATTCTACAGTTTATGATATTAAAAGAATCATTGGAGCTATCAATAGAGTCCCAGCTGAATATGTAAGACTTATCAGATACTCCACCACTAGTGAAATCAAAGATATTGATAATGGTAAAACTCTTGCTGAGCTTAATTTTAAGCCAAATGAGAGCTTGATTGCTAACAAACAAAATCTTGGAAATATCCCTAAAGCTCCATTGTTGAACCCAGACAAGAGCCTTACTCAAGAAGCTCAGAATATCTTCGAAGATTGGTTTAATAGCTTCTCTGTTGAAGGACTTATGACTCCAGAAGACTGTGTAGAATTTATCAGATCTTGTACTGACGATAAATGCAAAACTAGTGATAACAGAGTTAAAAATATCTTTGCCAACCACGATCATGATAATGATGGAAAGGTAGACAAAGCTGGATTTGTAGAATTCTACAGACTCTCATGTTGTAAAAAGGAAGAAGTAGTCAGATCAAACATTCTCGCCCATAACTACAGAAATGACTTAAGAAAAATCAGTGATACATGTGAAGAAAATAGTGATAAGACTTTATTACCAAGATATATTCTTTCACACGAACAAAAATATTTCGAGACAATTCTTGGGCTCTTAGACAGAACAGACGATTCCTCTCAAGAAGCTTGGAATTTAATTCAAAAGTTAGTGACTAACCCAACAATCTACTCCAAGATCCTTAACTTGAACGTATTAGCTAAACAAAACGGAGATTATGACTGGGACACACTTTTCGACACTAAAAGTATTTTTAAACTCCTCTACATGTTCCAAATCATCGAGAGCTTAATAGAAGAAGGCGGAGAAGGAGATGAAGAAATCTGTAAAGTTTATAAGAATAAGGATATTGCTAAAACTAATGTCTCCTCCTCCTCAATGAGAAAGAAGGATGAAGATGATGAAGAAGATAAAGATAACGATAAGGCTGAAGATGAAAGACCTCAGGAATTCTTTGTAAATGATCTTTTAGCTTCTAATCAGAAAGATATTGAATTTGTTCTCCAACAAGAAGCTGAAACTAAAGAAATGAAGAAATCATGGATTTTTAGATTTTTAGAAAAGAAAGGATTTGAATTCTCATATGATCTCTTCTCTAAAAACCAGACAGATATTGAACACATGAATAGTTTCCAAAAGAACTTCCTTGGTTTCCTATTAAAAATTCTTAGAATTTTCATTACTTCTGCTTTCTTAGCTGTAGAGCCAGAAGTAGCCAATTTAGTAAAACTAGTAAAGAAGCAATCTAAAGTAGTTCCTGTAAAAGCAGACAATGAAGAAACTTGGGGAAATACTAGCCAAGATGATTTAGAAGATGAGAATATTTATTCTACTCCAACCGGTAAGAAAACTGGATCTAGAACAATGCTTGTTGATGATAAGACTGGAGATCTCATTGAATATGAAGATATGTCTGGACCTGTTAATGAAGATTACCTCTTTAGTGAAGATCTCATGGACTCCGATAAAGCCTTTAATGGAGAAGAAGATATACAACTACGCAAAAATGCTAGTTCTATCAAAGTGCAAGTAGACCCAATAGAGAAGAAGATTGAAATGCTATCTTCCCAACTCAAAGGAGATCTCGGAAATAACATGCTCAAGGTTATAGATTTCAACCAATTACAAGCAATTGTACTCCAATCCATTGCTACACTTATAAATCAACCAGAGATGGACTTTGATGAGAAGAAGATTGTAGAAAACTCACTTTCCCTCTGGCTTGGATGTATTTTACATAGCCCAAAGATCCTTGATAATTTTTTTACTTTTAAATGTAATGAATTTGATGATGTACAAGATTTGATCTTGAGAGGAACCCTCTACCCATCCTTGTATAAGATCAGAGAGGAGTTCTTACATACACTGTTCTTATTTGCTACCAAGATTGAAGGAGCTAAACAAGATACTTTTGAATATACTCTCAAAGCAATGTTGAATAAACTACCAAAAGATAATGAAGGAGAAGAATCATGTACTTCACAATACTTCGAATTAGTCTCAAAATTGATTGAAGAATACTTTTCTAGAGTAAAAGATGGAAAAGTGAACAAGGAAATCCTTGACGCAACCAAATTCTTCACAGAAGTAATTACTAAAATCAAATCCCATCAATCCAGAGAAGTCAGAAACTCCCTTAAAGAAGACGAAACCCTTATCGGATACCTAAAAATCGCTCATATGGTTCTCGACAGAGGAGGTCTTGGAGAATGCGTAGAAATTGCAATCAACAACGACTTCATAACAGAACTTTTCCAAAGATGTCTCTTCCCAAACAACCTTTCAGTCGGTAGTGAAGACGTCACTGAAGGCACTGATCTCGCTTCAACCCTTCTAGTGGGTAACAAATGCAAAACTGAAGACTCACGTAAATGGGCTTACAAACTCCTATGGACCCTTTGCAACAATTCCCTCACCCTCCTCAACGAATTAATCCTTAAACAAATGCAGCCACTCTGTAAACAAATCCGTCTCCACCCAGGTTGGTGCTACACCCCAAGCGGAGATTCCCGTAAAAGCAAATACTCAGGAATCCGTAATCTAGGATGTATCTGTTATATGAACTCAATGCTTCAACAGCTTTATCATGTTCCTTCTTTTAGATACCAACTTCTTCAGGCTGATGACCATACCGCCCCTGATTACCAGGATTTTAAAGGGAAGACTATTGATGATAATGTTTTACATCAGTTACAAAGATTGTTTGGACATTTAGAACTTAGTGAGAAAGTTGACTATAATCCATTTGAATTCTGTTATAGTTTTAAGCAATCTGATGGACAACCTACTAATACTTCTGTACAACATGATACTGAAGAGTTTTATAATATACTGTTTGATAGAATTGAAAATTTGGTTAAGCCAACTCCTCAGAAATATCTTTTCCAATCTACCTTTGGTGGAAAGAATTGCTCTCAGATGGTGTGTCAAGAATGTGGATTTGTTAGAAATAGATTTGAAGATTTTTATAATGTATCTGTTACTGTTAAAGAAAGGAAATCATTAGAAGAAAGTATTAAGAAGAATCTTGAAGGAGAAGTTATTTCAGATTATGAATGTCCAGGATGTAAGAAGAAGGTCGATATTACAAAGAGAACCTTATTTTCTAAATCCCCTAACGTATTGGTTGTACAATTACAAAGACTTATCTTTGATTTTGATACTTTCCAGAACCAAAAAATCAATACATTCTTTGAATTCCCAGAGAATTTGGATCTTACTCCATACAGTTTGAACCATGTAATGAAGCAAGAAGGAAAACTAAGCAATAAAGATCTAGGAATTTCCAACCCAGATGACGAGGAATCAGATGGAGAAGATGATCTAGAGAACCTTAACGAAGAAGACAGAAAAGAAAGAATTGAAGAAAGAGAAACATATTTAGAAAACGTTAGAGCAAATGAATCTGAATGTTATGAATACAAACTTGTAGGAGTTATCATCCATATCGGTACAGCTGATGCTGGCCATTACTATTCACTTATCAATACCGATAGATTCCAAAAAGATAATGAACATGAAGAAGAATGGGGAGATACCAGTAAAGACAAATGGATGGAATTTAATGATTCCAGAGTCCTTGATTATAACTTCGATGACTTTAAAGGAGATACTTATGGTGGAAGCTCAGGAAATGATGACTGGTTCGGAGGTATGTTCAAGACTGCATCTTATGGAAAGAGTGCTTATCTATTGGTCTATGAAAAGAGATTCAAGAAGCCACTTAAGATTATTATCCCTGAAGTCCCAGAAGGAGAAACTCCTAAATATCATCATCCAGCAGGAGTTATGGTATTGACTGATCCTAAAACTAACGAGAGGTATTATGAGATTTCAATGAAAGAAGCTAAGATGTTTGTACCAAACAAGATCTATAAAGAAATTTGGGATAATAATCTCGAATTCTCCTTTGAAAAGCTAATCTACTCTAAGGAATTCTACGAATACATCAAGGAGCTGATGGTTGGTACTTTAAGCTTCAAAGCAAAACAAGATAGCCTACCAGAGAGCGAAAGATCTCAATGTGATGAAGTTATTAGTAATATGGCTACTATAGGAAACAAGGTTGTCTTTGAAGTCTTGGTTAAAGCTTATCATAACTATAAACTTCCAGATGTTGCAGATACTTTAATGAAATTATATGAAGCTTCTGATAAAGCAGTAATTGATACTATGCATTACATCCTTGCTAATGAGAATACTGATAAATTGCTTTATGTATTCCAAGTCTTACTCAGTTGTAATGACAAGATTTCAAGAAATAGTACTGCTAAAGTGGTCTCCTGTCTTGTAAACAGATGCTTCGAAATTGAAAAAGATTATGTTAATGAAAGTGAAAAGGTCACAATCAAAGTTATTGAAGAACTTATTTCTACTGGAAATGATGATGATGAAGAGAATGAAGTTGAAAAAGAAGTCATCAGACCTAAGTCCATGGCTGTTAGATTCTATGATCTAGCTGTATCCGCTCTTAGAGCAAGAGGACCTACTAACTGGAGCAGATTTGAACAATTCCTTACCATGCTTAAGAACATCATCATTGGAGGAGAGACTCAAATCAACTTAGTTATGCAAAGAGGTGGAATTATTGAATTTGTAGATTTCATGCTTGGTCAAAACAGTCCTCTGTATAAAGCAGGTGAGAAGAGAACTAGAATGGGATCTGCTTATGCTACTCCAAACTTCGGACCACTCTTAGAAGCTGTATCTCACATGATTATCAGATGCTACACTCCACAATTTAACAAAGATTCAGAGGAGAAGCCAAATACTTTCAACCAAGAAGCTGCAGTACACCCTGAATTATCAAAAGAAGATATTGAAGATATGTTACTTCACCAGGAGTTCTTAAAGATTGCGATTGTAAACTCAAGTGAAGTATTAGGAAAAGCTTTAGCTCATATTTCATACAAGGATTTAGACAATTCAAAAGCTATTGGAAAAGTTATTTTGAAGACTATCAACTCCACTGACTACGAAAAGATCCAGAACTGTATGGTTGTTGCTAAACAATATTTGTACCTTAATGATATATTCCAGAAAAATAGAGCTGAATGGATCTTAGGATTCAGTTGCTTACATGCTACTAAAGCTGATACAAACGCTCTACCAAGATTTGGAGTTGCATTAGCATCTAATATTTCTGAAGAAGTGTATCAATATTTATGCCCTCTAGACCTTAGTGGAAGAGAACACTCACTATTAGCCCTTCTTTGTAGATACAGAGGAAAGATGGATCTTTATGTAGTGAACTGCTTAAACATTCTATTCGAGATTATTGTTGGAAGTCAATTCCTAGCTGAATATATGTTCAATCTTGACCCATTGACATATGAATACTCAAGATTCACTGATTGGATCAGACCTTATCTCCAGAAAGAGTTGGAGAAGGCTAACAGAACTATGTCTACTTACAATAAATCTACAAAGAAACAAGATAGCATTAAGAAATGCTTTGGATATTTAGAAATTTATGAAGGAATGCTTAATAAATACAACAGTGAGCAAAGGGAACTTTTAGAGTCAACTAAAGAAGAGACAAAAGAGGAGGAGAAAGAAACAGAGGAAGAATTGAAGGTAATCGAAAGTATTCCAAAGAAATTCATTATCAATTGTGTTACTAAAGCTGAAGAAATTATTAGAGAAGAGAAGGAAGAGGATGAATGTGAGCTTATTGTTGAAAAGATCTTCTGCTTAGTTGCTGAATCTCAACCAACAGGATTTAATAATAAAACATTACCAGGTTATGCTTTCTACAATGCTACAGTAGAATCTGAAGAATATGAAAATGCCCATTTCAATAAGATCTTAGCAAAAGAAGAAGCTGAAGGTGCTCCACAAGAAGCATCACAAGAAACCCCACAAGAACATGTTTCTAACCTTGATGATGACAAGCCAGTAGCTGGAGTGAACAAGGTATCCATTCAGAACAAGAATGAAGGTGAAGAGGATAAGGAAGATTCAGACTGGACTGTTCCAAAGATTGAGAATGACTTTATTATCACTGCTAGTATTTACAACAAACTATCCAAATCCCTCGTTGTAAGAGTGAGACTTGTCCTAGATGATGACTTAGCTAGAGAGAACATTAAGGCTCCAGTCAATGAGATCGAGGCTACTATAAAGCCTCTGACCAGAGATATGTGGATGTGTATCCAAAAGGTCGATCCAGAGAAAGACTGGGGAAGCTTCCACTTCGAATGGAGTTATTCTGAAAAGAAGGCAGAGTCATACAACAGAACTCAAATGATGTTCAGAGATGATTATACTGCATCCTCCAATATGGTGACCTTGGGACCAAACATTAACATGAGCACAGACTCCGCCTATTATCAGTCATAGTAGAAGTTAATTACTACTTTTAATTACTTTTCTACCTAAAATGATTACCAAATTCTACTCTCAACTTTATTTTACCACTGTGGGGTTTTGGGGTTTTGGGGTTTTGGGGTTTTGGGGTTTTGGGGTTTTGGG
>MJUV02000064.1:0-10047 GCA_001880345.2 Euplotes focardii
CCCAAAACCCCAAAACCCCAAAACCCCAAAACCCCAAAACCCCAAAGTTAATTAGCAATATTGAAATCAATTTAAAATAATTATTCTTCTAAACCTTCCTCATTCTCAATTTCTTCAGCAATTAAATTCTTCGATTCTTGGAGTATATAGAAGAAATTACTGAATTTATCAGTGAATTTCATCCAGTTCTTATCCTCATTTTCTGAAAATTCAGTTTCTAGCTCTTCTGTTAGTTCCTCAATATTCTTGATTTCTGGGTAGTCCACAACTCATCTTTGAACATACGAAGCCAGATTTAATTTCAGATATCTATGGACTAAACTCATTCCTTTAGCTCTTCTTTCCCAGCCAAAAGTAAAGTATTGAAGTTCACCAATTATAGATTTGTGTAAACTGATAACTTCTCCTGAATCTATCTTAGTTAGAGCTTCTGCTTTTAAGGCTTTCCAAAGATCTGGTTCCATATTTTCACTAACTTTCTCACAAAATGCAGAGGAATGTATGGCTTGAGATTCAAATACATCATTTAAGAATTCATTAGGAATCTTGCTTGGGTCAGTTAGGTTAGTTTGGGTTATTAAATGATAGTTCTCTTCTAGCTCATTTCTTGCTTTGAATAACTGATTTCCTAAATTTAGGTATTCATTTGCTTGGTTTCTGAGATTTAGTATCTCGAGTTTTTCATTGTCAAGTTGCTCTTTCTCCCATTTCTCAAACATCTCTTCGAGATTTTCAGGTTCATCTTCAGGTTGTTGTGGATTAACACCTCCTTTACTTAAATATATTTCTTTATGATCGATATGTTTATATTTCTTCATATCTTCTCTGTATTCAGACTGTAAAAATCAAACTTCAGCCAAATTATATGCATTATCAGATAAATCAAGTCCAAACTCTCCAAAAACACACTCACTCTTACAAACCTCTTCAGCTTTCCTAAAATTCTGTTTAGCCTCTATCAAAAGCCTACTCCAACTATTCCTAACATTCCCACTAAAATTGGGTAAATCCTTAAAAAACCTTCCTGGAGCAAGTCCTTCCTTCGGAACAGCTTCTATAAACTTATGATGCTTACTCAATCCCCTAGTATTACTACTAACCCCATACTGCTTTTGATAAGATTTCAGCTTAGAAATAAATATCATTTTATTACTATAACCAAGAAGGAAATGAGTAAGATAGAGATGGTAAGGATTAAGGTATATACATCTTTTGGTTATTGATAAAGTATCTCACAGGACTTTTAAGGCAAGGTCGTGATTGGTGTGAGGAGATAGACATGTGCTAAGGGCTTGGGAATAACGGATGTTTACTTTTATTAGGTTGTCTAGGTCAAGGAGGTAGATGTTGTTGGAGATGTTTAGACGAGTGGATTCTGAGGTATCGATTGAGAACAGTTCGTGGTTCATTTCTTTGTTGAATATTATTATTTTTTCGATTCCTGAGTAATCTTTTTCAATTGGGATTTCGGCTTTTGGGTCGTTTTTATTTTTAGATTTAGAGTCTTTTTTGTCTTCGACCGGTGGAGCTTCTTTCTTTTCGATTTTGGGTTCTGGGACCTTTTCTTGTTTTATACTTCCGTTCTCGATGTCGATATGATCATCAACATTTATTAACTTCAGACCTCTGTTTTGTAAATTAATCCAGAATAAGATTCTACTTTCTTTAAAAATCTCTACACATCTCTCAGGCAGAGAAGTATAGAAAAATTCTGCCATATTTGAGTAGAATTGTGCTAACTTAATATCATCATGGTGAAGTCTCTCCGCATATTGTTTAAGTCCTTCAAACATCTGTATACCTCCCTCAATTTCTCCTCTTTGGATTTTAATTATAGTGAGCATTTCATAATAAAGCCTCATAAAGTAAGTATCGTTTAGATCTTCCATTTCTATTTTGGCTGTTTGGATCTGATTGGTGACTTCATCATATCGAGATTGTTTGAAAAGAACATCAATAAATTCATATTTAGCCAATCCCCACATATAAGAACAAGGAAGCTCAGATTTCTCTGGTTTAGTAGGATTTATATCAGACCAAATTCGTTCTTCTTCCATTTCAAACATCCGATCTTCTTCTTCGAAATCTTCTATTTCTTCTTTACCCTTGCCTTTGTCTTTTTTAGGGTCTGCTTTCTTTTCTTCTTTTCCTTTGTCTTTCTTACCAGTTGCAGCGTTTGTAGCTCCATCAGGGATTGTGAATTTTTCGTCTTTATAAGCTTTCTTTAAATCATTAGAAATTCCTATTGGCATATTCATATTAGAAATCTCAAATAAGTTATCTCTTGTGGTATAGAAAGCATCTAACAAATTTCCACGTTTCTGGTACAGTGTTGATAAAGATAATTTAGCTCTAATAATCCAAGATAGTCTGCAAGATCTTCTGAAGGAATGTGGTAATTCCTCATCTTGGTAATCATATTTCGTTGGTGGAATATAATCCTCTGGATGATCACTCCCATCCTCGGGCTGATATTTAATAATTTTCTTTAACTTTCTGATGCTGTACTCAAGATATTTTGCAACTCGAGGGTTCTGGTTACTCTTTTTATAAATAAAAGCTATTTTAGTTTTGAGCTTTATAGCCTCTTCCTCATTTGTGATATTTTCAATGACTTTTTTGAAACCTTCTTCAGCAGCAGAGAAATATTTATTCCTCATCTCTTCAATTTTTGAGATATCAAATGGAGCTTTTAAAGTAGAAAGAATAATAGTATTTTTAAGATAAACCACCAACCCTTCTAACAGTGGAGAGATCTTGAATAATTCACATATTTCTACTTCTGTTCCAATAAGTTTCTCTATAACCTGAGTATTCTCTTCAGCTTCAGGAGGGAGGTCATTTCTGTAGTTATACTCAGGATCTTTAAACTTAAAAATACTTCCTTGAGTCTGCTTCATAAACTCACTTGGGTTGATAACATTTATAATTTTATCTTTATTTTCTACTATTTGGTAGAAACAGTGGATACTTTGAGAGATAAATCCGAGATTACACAATGCTATACCTTT
Source organism: Euplotes focardii (assembly GCA_001880345.2). NCBI lineage: Eukaryota > Ciliophora > Spirotrichea > Euplotida > Euplotidae > Euplotes > Euplotes focardii. The sequence continues at coordinate 3,012 of MJUV02000064.1, forward strand.
CAAAATTCGAGATTTTATCATGTAAGGAGTGGTTTTGATTACATCAGTGGCAACATAATTCATTAAGGTAGCACAAGGGATGACTCTTTCGTATAGGCCGTAATCTAAGAGCATTTCACACATCATATCAAGCCCACTTAGAAGATCTTGTGAGAGAAGGACTTGACGGTCAGACAGAAGATCTGCATCTGGAAGGAATTCTTTCATTCTATAACTTGCAAAATTTATCTTCTCATGTGGGTGGAACATGGAAACCTTGAATGGAGCTGCAAAAAGTTCTGATCCCATAATTATAGCTTCTCTTTGAAGATGCATATTGTTGTTATAAATCAATTTAGCCAGTTTAGCAAGGACAACTCCTCCAATAATACATTGTATGGATCCATAAGTCGCTGATAAATTTGGAATTTCTTTGAATAAGCTTCTGTAAGTTTTCAAAATTCCTACATCTTTTTGGAATATAGCATCAACACAGTCATTCCATTGAACTTCAGCATTAGTGAGCTGATCATTTGAAAAATACAGATTTCCTAGCTCATGAAGACTTTGTATAAGTAGATATTTCTCTTTCTTCTTCCTTAAAAGAGCAACTGTTTTAACATAGCTATTAATTGGATGTATAGCTAATGCTTTCCTTAACTTAGATTTACCCATTCGACCATCACTTTCAGACTGTATTTCCTTTTCCAGATCTCTGGTTTCATTTCCAAACTTCTTATACAATTTCCTACTCTGTCTTAAATTCTCAATAGTCTTATTACAATCTTTCTTAATTCTATGAAGTTCATCTTCACTCTCATTCTTATCACTCAGGAGGATTGTTTCATGGACTTCTAACCTAAAAATCTCCTTTTCCAACTCTGATTTATCTTTTCTAAACTGTAGTTCTTCTTTAGGAACTTCCCCTGTTAGTAGAGCTGTTCTTGATTTACTCTTTTTAGAAGTGGCCTTCCACTTTGCAAATTTCTGAATTCTTACTTCTAAGTCAGCTTTTAGTCTGAAGGTATTGTCACTGGCTGTGGTGAATAGTTTATCTTCTCCATAATTACGGAATTCGTAAAGGTAAGCAGAGAAGAAAGTCATTGAGTCATCAAGCACTAGAGATATCGATATGAATTGTTTATTTGCTGTATCGGCTAAGTCAACCATACTTTCCCATTTTTCAGCAACGAATAAACATTGGATTGTGTATGCTATGAAACTAGAATAGAATTTTAAATCTTTTTCACTTAGTTTTAGCTTTTGGATATTTCCTCCTGTGGTTTCTTCAGCAAATCTCACTGTTTTAATGTTAGAAGGAATCTCTACTAAGGTCTGAGGCTCATCTACATCTTCTTCAGTGGATAGCTTAGATTGAGATAGAAGGTTCAATACACACTCTGTGATAAGGAAGATATCTTTATAAGCATCTGTTCTACTTAACTCAAGAGGTGAAACTAATTCATAAGTTATCATATTCCAAGTATACTTAACTATATTCTCTAACAAAACCCATGATCTTGATACAGTACAATATTGTACAGATCTGGAGAGTAATCCGATAACTTGACTTATTGAAGTGATTCTTTCTTCTACTGGTACCTCTATGTCATCTTCGTCAGGAAGTCTATCTCCCTCTCCCTCAGTTTCTGGTTCTTTGCCTTCTTCTTGTTCTTCTTTTTGTGCTATAAGATTTTCTTCCATTTCATCTCTGATACGAGATCTTTCAGATTTAAGGAAGAGTTTGAAATTCTTCACTTCTGTAATCAGATCTTTGAAGTTTAGCAATTCAATATTTTGATAAGCAGCAACTCCTGTATCATGTCTATACTCAGAATTCTTCCTCTTGACTATAGTAGTGATCATAGATTTAATAAATAAGAACTGAGATACATGTAAGAAATATCTAATTTTATCTGAAGCAAATTCAGATTTCTGGAATTGGTCTGTATTTGCTATCTCTTTCCTTATAGCTCCGAATAATTTTTCTAAATCGACCATCTCTATATCCACTGGTTCTTCTGTATTATCTATAATCTGATGTATTTTATCTTCTATAAGATTGAATCTATTTTGTCGTCTTTGGACCATATCTTCTGCTAAGTTATCTTTAGTTTCTTTAATTTCTTCTTCTAAATCTTTTAATAATTCCTGATCTAATTCAACATTATTTACAATTTCATTAATTTCTTCTTCACTCTTCTCACCAATCTCCATAACTCTTTGAATTGCTTTACAAGTAAATTCTAAAAATCTTGGATTCTCCTTTAGTGCTTCATTATTTATTTGAGATTCTGGGTCTTCCTTAAGAGATTTCCAGAATGCTACATTTGTGTCCATCTCACTGTAGATGTTCTGAATAACATCTTCACCGTTAGTCAGGATAGGTGCTAGCTTGTGTAATTTAGCTTTCCATTTCTCAACTCTTTCTTCAGTGTACTCATCATGAAACATTAATAGAAACTCTTCATATGCTTTACCCTCTTTCTCAAGTTCTATTACATAGGTTTCAGTGACTTCGTAAGGCTCTGGATCTTTTATTATTTCTTCTTCAGCTACTTCTTCACCTTTTTCAAGGATTTCTTTTTGTTCTTGTTGTTTAGCAACTTCTTCTTCTGTCAGTTTATCGAGTTTGGTCACAACTTGACTGTAAGTCTGCCATTTTCTTAAATCCATTGCTAACTCAGTTTTTAGGAGTTTTTGATAAAGATCTGAATCTTCGTTTTTATTTATTTCATAACCGAGACAAGACCCTATCTTTCTCATTGAAGAATCCATAAATTCATCTGGAATTTTAAGGATTGCTTGGTGGGCATACATTAGGTAATTTTTTATGAAATCAGGTTTTGGATCAAAGCTAAGGAAAGGAAGAGTGAAACTGAACAATTCACTAATTGTTCTCTTTATTAAAATAGGATTTTTTAATAAAATTACAAGCTCTAAAGCCATTAATAGGAAATTACAAATCCTTAGCTTAAGCTTTGTTTGCTTTACTTCAACTGAATCAATACTGTTGGGAGAATGTTCAATTTTAAATTTTTGGAGTTTAGAAATTCCAGCTATTATTAAGAAAGATTCTACTATTTGCCTAATTGTAGTGACAGAAATATTGTTGATCTCATGATATTTTAATTTGAACAATAAAGCAGGGTTTCTTTCACCACTTAATAATCTATATCTCGTATCATTCTTCTCAATATATTTAGTTAATAAAGTTTCTGCTGATTTCTTAGAGATTCCTAGATGTCCCAGCTTAAAAGCTGTTTGTGCTAAATACCCTAAAGTAATATCAATATTTAAGGTAAGAGTAGTAAGGATTTCTTCACATGTCTCTCCAATACCATTTACTCAGATGTTGTCAGAAGTGTAACCTCCACAAGCAAACACATATTTTCTATTTGGAGTAAGGCTGCTAATAGTGATAACAGATCCAGGAGTTACTCTATCCCCTGTTCCAGGAAATTCAGTGTTATTCAAGCTGACTGCAACTCCAGATCCAGATTCTTTTCCAAAAATAGCCATATGCTTAATATTCCTCCATTCTTTATTATCAGTTTGGGGTCTAAAATAAGGTAATCTCATAGTGATTGTTGTGCTAGTCCTTGATATAAAAACTGGTTTTGGTGGTACAACAGTTTTTCTTAAATATCTTTGTTTATCCATTAAACTCAATGGTTCTTTTGAAAGGACTTTTTCCCCTCTTTCTTCAAAATTCATGAGATGTTCAGCGATTTTAACAGCTGCTGAGTTGTCTATTATAATCTTCTTTAATTTCTCTTCATCCTCAATGGCTAATCTAATAAATTCAAAACTTTCAAGTAAAAGAGATTTCTGCTCTACTTTATTTGGTTTCGCAACTGCGACTTGCATACTGAAAAGAGCGTTTTGGTAGACGTTATGTGAGTTTTCCAAAATTAATAATTTTTCAAAATTGGCTGGCTGAGGACGGGTTATAGCTAAAAGATTGGATTTTAATAAATTTACGTAATTTTCCTGCTTCTTGGAGGGTGTTTTGGAGACGTTTGAAATCGTCTACTGCGGTTGCTATGGATTTGGTGTGCTTCATTGTGAATTTTTTCTTTAGGGTAGTACTTAAGCCGGCAGTAGCCTCATCTGGAGCTTTAATTCCTTTGATTTTTAGCATTTTGGTGGTTTTTAAGTTGAAATCTTTGAAACTGTTTCCTTCTTTGATCTCACAACGGTAAAGGCAGGAGAGAACTTCGATATGAAGATCGTTTAGGAGATCATCAAGAGTTGAATAGAATTTGTAATACTTTTTCTCAGACCAATCTCCACTTTCTTTCTTCTCTTCCTCTCCTTCATTGGCTTGGGATCTTTGTTTTATGATAAAATCTTGGAATTTATGCTTTTCTTTCTCAATTCTTTCAATTTCAGAAGTTTCCTCATCTGCTTCATCTTCATCTAAGGTAGGTTGGGAGTTGAGGTTTCTCTGTCTCTCCCTTTCACTTCTCAAAATAAGATTTTCCCAAGTTTTGTATCTCTCTTCCTTCGCTTTTTGAGTTTCTTCAATTTTACAGTTATGGAGATGGACATGCATTGCCGAGACTGGATTTGTGGCATAATCTAAGTTGATTTTTAGTCTATGTTCTCTCGTTTCAATAATCCTTGTTAATGCAGACCTCATTATTCTGATACAAGTCCTATATTCTCCTTCTTCCTCACAGATATTAGCTAAATAAATAGATGAAATAAGGTAGATCAGAGTTAACTCCTTCTTGCTTTGTGTATTCTTAGCTAAAATCTGATGAATTCTAATAAGTATCTCTTTAAACTGTGCTCTATCTGCTTCTAAAAGTTCTCCTTGTGCTTTCAATTCAAAAAATTGTTCCATCTTCCTCCTCACAGGGAGAATAAATTTCTTGAGTAAAATCGTACCAAGACTATCAAGTTGATCATGTCTTTCTCTCGAATAAAAAGTACCGACTGGACCTAATAAAGAATCCTTAACATTTTTAGTAATATCCAACAACATTTCAAAATCATACACTAACCCAACATTCTGCTGTCCTATTGAAATCTCCTTATACCCCACATCTTCCTTAAGTATTATACTATTACTCAAATCCGACAATTTCTTTAAAGTCAATAAATCCCTTTCATAAAAATTAATATCTTTATCAGTTTTATAACACAAAAAGACACAATCAATATCAGGAGCTCTCTCTAACTCATGTGGAGTCTGTCTTAAATCCACTGCTATCTTCTTATACCCCAAAGGAGGTAATATATTCGGACTTTTCCCAGTAATAATAACTACATCTGTGATAAGGGATAAAAGATCTTCTTCATCTCTTAAGTAATTGGCTGTTCTCTTGAACATTATGTAAGGGATCGTTGATGATTTTTCATAGACTCCGTCATGCTGGCGGATAGGGACTGCTACTGCGTAATGGTTTTCTGGGATATCGTAATCAATGTTCTCGTCTATCATGGCTATGTTTAGACCGACTATTGAGTTTTTGGGGTTTCGAGATTTTTGGATTAGGAGGTTTATGTAGATATGTTTTATTTGTTCGAGTTCTTCAGGAGTAGCGTTTAGGCCTCCGTCGTCTTCAGGCTTTTGTTCCTCTTTATCTTTATCCTTGTCTTTATCTTTTCCTTTCCCTTTTTCTTTGGTTTTTATAGGCTCTTTTTGTTCTTCTTGGTTATCCTTTTTCTTATCAGCTTTTCTCAATTTTTCTAATTCTGCTCTGATATTAGCAGCGTTTAAGTCTTTTGGAAGTTTCTCAAAGCTATTTGGAATATTAGCGTCTTTAGAAGTTGACATAAGAATATCGACTGTTGATACGTAAGGTACTTCATATCTTCTAAACTTCAATCTAATAAGAGCACTCTTAAGTAAATCTTCAAATACGTCTCTCTGATCAGTCTCATATGCAAAAATAATGAGCTGTATATGAACTTCAAGAGGAGCACTATAAGATGATTCTTTCCAATCTTTCTCTCTAATCATATCCTGATTCAATTTCTTATGAGTCTCTAACATATCATCAACCTCTGCTCCTGGATCTTCAGATTTAAAGGTAGCTCCAGCCTGATCTTTAGCTCTTTTCTTATGTTCATGTACCTGAATTAAAGCATCTTTAATCTTCTCTATATCAGGATTTATAAGTTGAATAGCTTGAAGTAAAGCATCTTTCTTCCATTGATAACTAGTATTCTTTTCAATAGAGATATAGTTATCAGTATGTTCTGTTGTCAAGGACTCAATTGCACATAAAGATCGATGATACCTATCTTTATAAGTCTCTTCTATCTTCTTTCTCCATGCGTCAGGAGTCAATTTCTCAGACTGTAATTCAAATTTAATATTCATGAGTCTAAGTAGCCTAAATGCTTCATTAATAGCCTCTAAAAATTAGTTAGAATAGACTTACGAAGGTCAGCATCAAGGAGAGGAAGGTCTTGCTCTTCAATAGTTTTTAATAGCTCTACTTTCTCTGTACCTTTCGCTATAATCTCTAATGCTTTCTCATATTGTTTAGCATCTCCTAAAGATCTGGAGCATTCAACATAATTCTTAACTCTCCAAAGAAGATATTTACCAGTAGAAAGAATGAGATTATGGTTGAGTGAGATAATGTTAAACTCTAGATATCTGGCTGCTAAATTGTAATAATTAGACATTCTTAACATCTTGCAGATTTGGAAGATAACTCTGCTACCGTTATAGGTGATGTAGTAATGGGTGTTTTTATCATCAGACTTGAAATTGTTTAACTTAGACATAGCACCATGCAGGCGCTTTAGAATATTTTTGATCATCCGCAAACTTCTATCTTCAATTTCTGGGTTGGTCTTTTTGTATGTATCAAAATCTTTTTGAGCTTCATCTATGATAGCAGTAGATTCTCTCGCGATTTCTTCTGGGAAAGGTTCCTCGATAAGAGGGTCAATGTTGTCATTGACTGAGGTAACTGGATCATTATCTTCCATTTCTAATTCAGATTTAAATTTTATTTCGATTATAATAATTTGAATTTATATTCAACTTAAATCAATTTAGTTGGGGTTTTGGGGTTTTGGGGTTTTGGGG
>MJUV02000065.1:0-10035 GCA_001880345.2 Euplotes focardii
CCCCAAAACCCCAAAACCCCAAAACCCCAAAACCCCACTTCGATAAATAATAATAGAATATCTTTGAATATAAAATAAATGATACAGTCCATAACTTATAACCTTAAGTTTGGGCTTCATCTTCACCTACTCCCTCTCTTTGAATCTTTTCGTCTCCTGGTCTTGTGACTGCTGGTTCTTCTGTTTTGGTGGTTGATTCTTCTGTTTTGGTGATTGATTCTTCTCCTCTAGTGGCTGGTTCTTCTGCTTTGGCAACATTCATGAAGTCATCGTCTGCTCCTGTGATGTCAATGTTGACGAAATCATCTGGTTTTTCTCTATCATCTTCAACTTTTGCTCCATCTTCTTTATCTCTTGCGCCATCTCCTTCATCTCTTCCTGTTTGCAGATCTTTTTGAGGACCCTCTTCTTCAAGAAAGGGCTGGGTTTTTTCATTATCTTCTTTTGTACAGCGAAACCAATCCTTCCAGTCAGGGAAGGTCTGTGATAAGGAATCAATAATATTCCCTATCATTTCAATATAATACTCAACATCATTTTGAGAGTTTTGTTTCACAATTAAATAGCATTCAGGAAGATTAATCTGATTATTAACCAAGAATTCCTTAATCCATTCAAGCTTTTCCTTATGCAAGGTTAGATATAAAACCATCTTTGCTGTATTCAAGGACTGACATATAATATTAATAATCTCTATGGAAAATAGTGGATTATCATTCCTCAGTGCTTTGGTTAGGAGCATGAGCCCATCTACATTTATCTTATATTTCCCTAATATAGTATCAACTTCTGCCTTCTTATCTTGGAGCCCTAAAGCCATATCAATTCTTGATTCTTGGAAGTTATCTTCTCACTGTAATAGTAATTTCAAAATATTAGTTCTCTTCGGTAATGTGACTAAATTACTCTTACATATTCTTACAGAGAAAAGTACTTCACCTACGAAGAACTTTGAGTTATGTTTATCTCCCCAGCATAGATGAAGAACTATCTTTTCAAGTGCATCATTATATTGATTATTGACTAATTCCATTGTAAAGCACATCCTTGTCATCATATGTCTGATTTCTTCATAAGGAAGATCGATATGCTGGTCCCTCCCAAGGTTGAGGTAGGTAGGACAGTAGCTCTCATTTTGTTTAATTCCTCTTGTAACACAACTTCTGATCAAATGGGAAAGCATATCTATTGGAACTTTGAAATTAGGGTATGAAATTGCAGTCCCCATTGGTTTTCTATTTCTTACATGGAAAGGAGCGCAATTATTCATCACAAAATCTAAGAATTTATAAATTCCGTTTGATTTAATAAAGTATTTAGTCTCCATAAATCCTAATTCAGCAAAATATTTCAGGACAAAGAAGTAATCTTTGAAATGTTTATAGTGTGTTCTGGAGTCTTCAAGCATTTCTTCAAAGAAAACCTGCATGAATCTAATAACCACTGATTTCGGTACTTTTCGTGCTATAAATTGCTCTTTAACAGCATCATATTCAGTTATTATTTCTGTATTATAGTCATTAGAGTCTGGTTTAAAGAATTCTTTTTCTTCGTTTTTGGCTGCAAGGCCAATAGCATTAATGAGTAAAGCTCTAAAATTCTCTCTTTCATCCTCAGATTTATTTTGTAGTAAGTGTTCTATCAACATCGGTTTGTTGTAAGTTAAGTATTTTAGGAACCACACACACCCATCTGCCTGCATATCGAACATAGAGCTCAGGTTTTGAAGTAAGGAGATGAAAGATAAAGAGTCTTTGATGTGCTCTTTTATTTTTAATGCGAATAAAGTACTGAATTTAATTACGTATAAAGCAAGGTTTGATTTTATCTCAACATCAAGTCTTTTTAGATATTCTTCATTGTTTTCAGGAGTTGTGGATATTAATGATAATTCTCTCGCTTTTTCAATATTTTCAAACTCTGCTTTATTTAAGTCCACAACTATAGTTTCTCAGTTAACAGGTGGATCTTCAAAATCAAAGTCGTCTTTTTTGACATCTTGAATCGGATTGAAGGTGGCTTTCTCTTCTACTTTCTCGTTTTCATCGGTCTCTTCTTTTGGTGCATCAAACATTTCAATATCATTTAATTCAATTTTCACTTTAAAATCTTCATCAGTAACATTCAGAAGACTTGAAACCTCTTTTTGAGTCCTCATCAACTTAGTCAAAGGAGAGGTATTCATATGCAGATTCCTCTCAAAATGATTCAAAGAAAGGAATTCCTTGATAAAACTAACATATTCCGAATCAAAGAAATACATTCTCTTCATAAAAAGCATATTTTCATCCCAAATATGCTGATAAACACTCTGAGGAATACCCTTTACATACTCATGACTTGGATTATTAAATTGCAAAGTCTGATACTCAGCTGAACTCTTCCTCTGATAAATAATCAAATATGCATTCCTACATCTGGAATACAATCCTTCAAAATCTCCATTACTAATTCCATCCTTTCCATCACCCCCAAAAGTCTCTTCTGGTAAATTCTTCAAATCAAAACTCTTAACATTAGTATCATTAAACTCAAACCATTTATTTCTTTCCCGATCTTTAATATAACTATAATAATGGCCTCCTTCAGCACCACCTGAATGTACTATAACCCCTACAGCTTCATATTGGTACAAACTAATATCTTCCTTTACATCTTGTTTATCTTCCTCATCCTCTTTACTTTCCTCAATATTCTTCTTAATAAACTCTCCTTCAATCTCCTGTTCACTCTCACTATCTTCCTTTATAATAACTTCTTGTTCTATACCTTCTTTAGTCCATGGTTTTATATTTAATTCCATTGGGAACTCACAGTAATCATTTACTTTATACTTTCTGAAGGTTGTATAATCAAATTCAAATCTTTTTAAATTGATTATAAGCGTATTTGAGGTTTTACTTAAGAAAGAACGTTTATGGGCTTTGATTTTAGTTTGGTATTTATCACAGAAGTATTTATTGTCTCCTTCTAGGATGTCAGGTTTGATGTAGTAGTCTAGGGCTTCTTGAATGTTTTTACGGTTATTTGATATCGAGTTGAAGACTGAAGAAAGGCTCGGTTGTGTGGGATACGTATTCGTGGTTGGACTCGAGGGATTTTACTTCGTTTATGATTTCACCACCAATGATTTCTTTGAGGAGGTGTTCGTTTGTGGTGCCTTTTAGTTGGATTTCGATGTTGTCAAGGATTACATTGAAGAATTCTTGTGCGTCTTGTTGGTTTCGTACGTCGACTGGAGCTCCATCAATATTGAAGGTTTTCGAGAAATCTCTTGGGGTATAGTATTTCTTCTCAGTTTCTTGAAGATTCGCAAATATTAACTGAAGTTGGAAAAGAGTACTCATTATCTTATTTTCAGGGTTAACTTCTGAAGCCAAAATTCCATACCTTAAGTCAGAAATCATAAAAAGTTGTTGAATAACAGAATTCTGATAACAAGTAGCTCCAAAATTCTTGAGCCCTGCATATCCAATACTACTCCTCAATCCCACATCATAATCAAAGTCATCTAAATTAACTGTAGTATTCTTTTCTATCTCATCCATCTCTTTATGATACAAATACAATTCCTTAAAAAGCATAAGATAGTTGTCATTTATCTGGTTCTTAGCATCATCATTCTGACACAAACTAATCAATAAATTAAAGGCTTTCTTCCTTGTAGTTCTCGCTTTAAATTTCGGTACATTCGCTTCTTTATTTTCTATTTTGGGCATTTCGAATAAAAATCCAAAAAGTTTTTTAATTAATGCATATCCGTTATCTTGATCTCCTGCATATTTTTTAAGATTTGGAGCTATTTGGAGGATAGTATAACCAAGAGAAAGATAACCACATAAAACTTTATCTTCATAATCTGAATGACGTTCTTCTAAGGAAGGACGATTTTCAATTTCTTTTATACATGTTTCAAAGACTGAATTAGAAGAGAATATATTAGCTGTATCTATATCTTCACTTTCAGGTTGAGGCTCATACGGATCAGTAAAAATAAACAAAGAAGTAGTCATCTTTATAAGAGTTGTCAATAGACTAAAAGTCTCATCACATTTATCAGACTTCGTATTAGTAGAAGGCAAGTTCTTAAACAATACTTTTAAGAAATATACTTTAGGCTCTTCATACGGAGCAGAAATAAGAGCTGTCTTAGACTCTTCCTTTTCAAGAGTTTGAGATTTCTTTGGTGTTCTTTTGAATTGTTCCTCAGTATAACTGCTATTTACTTGGTGATTAGAACAAATTAATTTGAAAGTGTTGAAGACGGTTTTTCTAACTGATTCATCGCCTTTGAATCTAAGGGAAGAGACTATGAAGCTTTCGAAGTTGTTGAATGCATACATTTTTGGAATTAGTTCGTCTGGGGAGTTAACTATACAAGGGAGGAGGAGGTCAAAACATGAATCTATTATAACGCTGATGTTTTTGTCTGCGTAGTCATTCACTCTAACTGCATAGTAGACTATTGAGAGTAATTTTACAATCAGTTTTTCAAAATCTACTGTATTGATGATTTGTTGAGCTGTATCTCCTGAAACTTGGTCAATTAATTTTTTGAAATCATCTACTTGGGTGCAAATTCCAGCATTAGCTTTACTTCCTTTATTTCCCATTCTTTTAGAATTTCCAGCCGAGACTATTTCAAGATCGTCATTGAAGGTAAAACCAGCCTCTTGGTTTTGATTGGTTGATTTTGGAGATGCAAAGTTAGGCGTATTATTTGAAGAGTTATCTTTTGAACCATCACCAACATCGATTAACAAGTTATTTAAATTTAAAGAAGCATTCTGTGGTGGCTTGGACTTCTTAATAAATGGACTAGTAGAAGACTGAGAAATAATAGAATACAACAAATTGTCTTCTTCAGACTCAGCCAATAAGGAAGCCTGAATAAATATTTTAGTAATATTGATCATATACAATCCAGCTTTATGTAAGGAAGAATTAGCTTTTCCTTGATCATCAGATTTATTCTTCTTTCTATTATTCCTAGTTCTCCTCTGCTGTTTGAGAGCTTCCTCAAGATGATTCTGAGAGATTAATATAGTTAGAAGGTGTTCAAATCCTCCAAGTTTTATAAATTTAAGTCTCCACTCATATCTTTCTTGGAGTTCAGTCTCTTCAATAGAGTCAGTGTCTGGGGAGCAGATCAAAGAATTAATAATTTGGAGGGAGTAGAGTAACTTGTACATATTTAGAGGATCCATTAGAGCGTTCCAATCCTCTTTCTTATTTATATTCAATTTCTTAATATTTGAGTAAAGCTTCTTGTTCACAGGAATTTGGGTCAGTAAATTCCATGCTTGAATATTGATCTCATTCACTCCAAGATTTAGTAAGTCAAAGAGGAGATCAAAGTATTCAGATTTATTAGAAAGGATGAGGTTTAGTTTAGACTCTTCTTCTTCCTTCTCTTCCTTATCTTCTTCTTTCTTCTCTTCCTCTTCTTTAGCAATTATTGGGACATAAGTATTAGTTTCTTCTTGTTCTGCTATTTCAAGTTTGAGGGTTTCCACAGCATCACTAGAGAGTAAGAGAAAGGCTTCTTCTATATTATTGTTATTTTTTCTTAAGGCAAGTTTGATAACCTCATCATCTCACTCAACTCCAAAACTTTTTAAGTTTTGAACATTGGCTTCTAAATCTTTTTCATCAAATAGTGGAATTCCAACAGTATTAAAGGATTCACCAATGAAGTCATAGGAGGTATTTTTAGCTATAGTGATCTTACATTCATTTTTGAATCCAAAATCGTTTAAGGTCTTGAGATCGTTTAAACCAATATCTTTACCTTTTGAAAGAAGCATAAGATCATAATCTTTTGGGTGTGGAGTTATAGCCTCACAGAATTCCTTTTTGAGGTCTTCAATACTCATAGTTTTATTTAGAATAATTTCTCCCTTCTTAGGCTCATAGCAACTTCCAAGTTGGTTTATAAAATTCACAGTTATTTTTGGAGCAGAAGAACTAGCCTTTTTAGATCTGTCTTTTAAGCCTTCAAATTCATCAATGATTTTACAGATTTGATCTAAAGATCTAGCTACTCTATTTTTTGCATTTTCTTTTTCATCCGTTGTTAGCCCATGAGTTAAGTATTTCACTCCTTCTCTAATATGTGCCATACAAGTCTTCAAGAATTCTTCCTTAATACTATTAAGATTGTTTAATAAATCTGGAGATAATTTCCTGTACAGAGTCAGTAAAAACTTCGATGATTTCTGATGTACTTTCTGATCTTTAGCTTGTAAGACAATTTCCCATAAAGCTTGGATTCCTATTAATTTAGTGTCGAATACTTCGTAAGATCCAAAATAATTTCCTTTAATTAATTGGCCGAATTGTACATTTATATATGTAAAGTATTCCTCAAAGCAGTCATAAGCTTCTTCAGGGATAGTGGTAAAATCTAAACAAAGTAAACTTTCAAAGAAGATAAGTTCAATAGTATCATCATCTAGAATAGTCATAGCTTCTTTCTTGGTATTAGCATATCCAGCTTGAATTTTAATAATAGCAGAAAGCCATTCGAGGAAAATAGCTCTTTCTTTCTCATGGAAGGAGCTGTCTATATGGCATTCCCACAGAATTTTTATATGTACAGGTTTGATTATTTCATCACTGTTCTTAAGAAGATATTTAATGAACTCTAATCTTTCATCAATTTCCTTTAAGTATTTCATCTCATAAACACTATTAGTTTGTACACCAAGGATAAAATCATTCTCTCTGTAGCTATGAGAGCCTCCTTCTGGAGGAGTGTTTCTACGTCTTGGCTCTGGATGTGAAAGAGAATGAGACCTTTTAGACATAATTCTCCTATCTAAATCCTTCTCTTTATTATCTTCATCTGTCATGGACATATCAGTGATAGATAAAGATTGGTTAACTTCACGTTTATTCTCTTTCTCTTCTTCATCTCCATTATTACTATTTCTTCCTGAAAGGATATTATTCCTAATTTCTCTCTTTTTTGGGACGATAAAGCCATCATCTTCACTTAAAGCTTGTTGTTTAGAACCACTCTTAAGTTCGATATCTGTATCATCAGCTTCTTCAATATCTTCATTTCCATTATTACTGTTTTGGGAAGGGTGAGATCCAGCATCAGTTTGAACATCTTCTTCCTCCTCAGTGTCTTCTCCTTCAGATTCTGCTTGAGAAGAAAGACTAGACTGTGTTTCTAAGCTTTGCTCCCTATCAATATTTCTTCCTAAGTGGTCGTAAATTAAATCTAATGTAGTTCTTTTGAATTCTATGTTCAGACTCATGACTTCATTCATCAAAGCAAAATCTCTGTCAAGTCTTCCAATTAGCTGAATTCTTGTTTTTGGGAAGGCTAATTCATCGACTGGTTGGTTTTCAGGAGGATTTCTTATCTCTTTGATATCTCCTTCAGGATATGTTTGGATAAATTTCTTTAATATGGATATCATTGAGATTACAGACTCATTCTTCTGTAGCTTCTCCATGATTTTACTTATGTATTTCCATTTGACCTCATCTGAGTTATAATTTAAAGCAAAAGCAATGGTCTCAATAGCTCCTTGATGTACAGAGAAATTTGCTCCTTGAACTACTGCATTTTCTAGACTTAATCTCCATATAGAATCTAATGTTTCCTCTTTAAGTTCTTCTTTAACCTCCTTCTCTCCTTCAGGTAGGTCTTCGAATTGTTTCTTAAGTTGTTCAGCTTCCCAATCATTCAATTTCTCTTTAGTCTCTTCTTTACTTTTATTCTTAGTTAATCCTTTCTCCAGCCTCTTTTTGATCATATCAAAATCAGTTGTATCAGGTTGATCTTTACATTGGCTTAATTCAAGTCCAAATACACCTTCATCTTTATTTTCTTTATCTTTGTCTTCTTCATCAGTAGATTGATGCTCATTCTCACCTTTAGGATTTATTTTTCTTTCTTCACTTCTTCCTCTTTGATTTATAAGCCTCAGGTCTATTTCCCCATCTAAGTCTCCGAGAGATCTCTCCTTCTTCCCTAATTTCTTGGAAGAGTTCTTATCAAGTCAATCAATATTTATTGAAGGGAAGATTAGGCCTTGTCTTCTTCCGTTAGCTATAGGACTGCAGTGACGAGGTTTAGTTTTTTGAGTAGATTCTTTTTCATCTCCTCCCAGAGAGAAAGATCTTGTCTTTTTAGGCTGTTTTCGTGTTATAGCAGCTCCTAGGATATCTAGTCCTGTGATATTAAGAAGATCATCCATGAAGTTATCTCTTCTGACAGTCTTCCCAAATCCTGCTTCTTGGGCTGCTTTGTCTGATAATGGCCCCTTGCATGCATTCTTGTTGATGTGTTTAAGTAATTGAAGAGTGAATTTACAGTATTCTGAGTACTCCATCTGTTTAAGTTTTTCAAATAAGAATTTTGCATGGCTAGGCTTTACCTTTAAAGCTAGGGTTGATAGAACTTTTAGAATGTTAACTCTATAGGCTTCATGTTTGTTTATAGCACAGTCCCAAATGATTTCTATATGCTTCTCATTAAGCTTGTCTTTAGAGTAGAGGAAGCTGAGTACAGAATAATATTTAACAACTAATTCAGAATGCAGTTTTTCACCG
Source organism: Euplotes focardii (assembly GCA_001880345.2). Lineage (NCBI taxonomy): Eukaryota > Ciliophora > Spirotrichea > Euplotida > Euplotidae > Euplotes > Euplotes focardii. Next base: position 8,572 of record MJUV02000065.1, read on the forward strand.
AAGAAAAGACCAAAAATATCGTTATCAAGTAGCCAATTAAGATATAGATCTGGAGTTAACCATATATCGTTCCTATCTATGAATACTTTTCTTTTCCATGTACATTGAAAACTAGCTCTATTGACTAGATTTACTTTAGAAATCAAGATGTTGAGGCCATTTACTCTCTTCTCAATATAAGGTGTATGAAGAAATCTTAATGCGAGTTCTAATTCGAATTTTTCCACAATCTCATTTGCTTTCTTGATGTCATTTTCATAAACGCCTTCAAGTACAAATTCAAAACAATTGATAAATTTGGATAAATCATCTTGACTAACTCCTTTAAGTGCTTCGTCTGAGTATCCTTTAAAAGCCTTAAGAACTTTATCGACTAGAGTGAGAAAGACTTGATTTTTAAAATCTTTTCTTAAATATGGCCCAGTTGAGATTCAGATATCCAAATATTCCCTTAAGTGATCTATTGAAAAATTCTCTGAAGGGAAGTCTAGCATACTGATAAGTTCAGCAAATCCATCAAGCTTGCAGAAAGAGTTCACATTGTCGACAAAATAAGGACTATATATTGTTCTGCTAACATGGGTAAAATCGTCAATATGAACGTATAGCACAGGATTTGTCTTTTTCACCTCCTCAATTTCTAATTTTGCATCGTTTAAAACATTTTGGGTGAACCGAATATTGTAGAAATAGCAGTCATCGTTTAGTATCAGTTTTAAAGCACTGAAATTCTCTGTTTTTAGATGCTCCTTCTTTAGTCTTTTGTACATCCAATACTGGAAGAAACCATTGATCACTGCTTGGATATTTATTTCAGTGTGATGAAATCTAAATAGGAAATTATCAGAATGTTATTCGACCAAATATATCTTACTTTCTTTCAGTCCAGTTAGCAATGAATTCAGGAAGGATTGAGTCAAGAGACATTGGCAGATTTCCTTTATCTAGTCTATCTAATGTGAGTCTTAAATCTTTAACCATTCCCTCAATATTGGTATCCTTTTCTAATAAAAATTATGCAATAAATCTTACTCTTTATGACATCTAGTTTGTAGTTGATTAAAGCTTTCCTAATTTGCTCAGGATCTATAAGAATTATTGTATCAAAGCCAAGAGAAGAATTATGTATTTATTTTACCAACAATAAATCTATTAATGCCTAAACGATCAATTTTATACCAAAAATATAAGATTTTTATCTATTTGATGCTTACCTATAGTAGATTCTTGAGCTAGTGGTTCTGTAATATTTTCTTCTGAGCTATAATTAGTTAGAATGACCCTATCATTGTATTGAAATCCCCAAAGCCCTTAATGTTATCGGAGTGAAATATCTTACTCATTATCAACAGGCTGGTGATCCTCCATATGGACATCTAATTCTTTATCAGCCATTTCTAAAATCTTTATTTGATTTAATAATATATTTTATATGAGGGGTTTTGGGGTTTTGGGGTTTTGGGG